>OZ025244.1:6202918-6205418 GCA_964019155.1 Osedax fenrisi | reverse complement strand
TGAAAGTTGATCATAACAATATACAATGGAATAGTATATCAATGATTAAAATTCATATTATTATAGTGATGATTTTAAATATTATAACTCACACACATACACATATATATATATATATGAAATATGATGAATACCTTATTTAAAATATATTAATATTTATTTACATATTTTCAATATCTATAAATTTATCAACAATATTTAGTAAATTGAGGTCATAACATTATGCATTATATATTAACTAATTGATAAACTAATTTTGTTGTCAAATTAATTGATAATCAAATATATTGCTAGATTTAATTTTATATTGTATAACATTATTTTACTATCATTTATTTTAATAACAGATTTTAATGTCTTTGATAATTGTAATAACTGCCTATTATGAGTATAACTAACCTAGTTGATATCCAGGACCAGAATGTATGTATCATCTAAAGATACATATAATGGGTGTGGCTTAGCGTCATACCCGAATAGGCAGCTACAAAGTGACAGCCTATAACATATTACTACATCTCCCTTCTTAAGATTAATAATATTCAAATACCTTGATGATTATATTTAACTAAAATAATAATAATAATAATAATAATGAACTAAATAATGAACAACACATAAATAATATACCACCACCCTCTTCCCGTATCTTAGTTAATCTCTATTAATCGATCAGGTGGTTTTGAAATTCTTCCTGACCGAGTTACGTAAGAGGTATTCTTTAATGGTATAATCATTTGTCTATTACGTCTTATAAACCTTTTGTCGGTATCTAAGACATATGATCGATCACTCTCTGGAGATCTATATGCTATTTGGGTACTTTCCGTAGATCTTTAACAAATACTTCTTCGTTGTTCTCTAGTTCTCTCTTTTCTATAGTATACTTATTGTCTCGGTATTTCTTATTGTTTTCTTTATTTTCTTTATTAAATTTAATAAATTTCGGTTGATTAATTCTTCTTAATCCTTTCGGTATCTCAGGTACCGTTGTATTCAGTCTTCTCCCCATTAACAATTCAGCAGGCGATATTCCAAAGCTTAAAGGTGTGCTTCTATAAGCCAATAATCCTAAGTATGGATCATCTTCTTTACTTAATATATTCTTTATTGTTTGAAGTCCCCTTTCTGCAACTGAATTTCCTTGAGGGTGCTTGGGTTTATTATTACATGGTGACAGCGGGCTTAATTAAGAACCCTATAACATATATCATATAAATCAGTGTATTTATAACATTTATAACATATTATATATAAATTAACTATATTAAATATTAATATAAATCAGTGAATTATTATTAATATTATATATTATTACATAGTATTGTGTTATTATTATATACTATATAATATAGTATATTTATATATATATATATATATATTATACCTTAGATATAGTATACCATATAAAGTGGTAGGAAAAGTAATATAAATATATATATTTAGAGAATAAATTTGAACATATTAAAAGTATAAATATTTAGTATATATATCAGATTTTATAAATCAGTGAATTTATTTATTTCTATAGAAAACCTAGATACTTTATAAATCAGTGAATTTATTTATTTCTATAGAAAACCTAGATATTTTATAAATCAGTGAATTTATTTATTTCTATAAAAAAAAAAAAAAAAAAAAAACTAGATATTTTATAAATTAGTGAATTTATTTATTTCTATAGAAACCTAGATATTTTATAAATTAGTGAATTTATTTAATATATAGAACATCTAGATATTTTTTAAATTAGTGATTATATTATATATATATATGTAGTTTATATTTAGTTATTACATATTATTACATATTCTATAGTATAATATATATTCCTATATAATTATATACGGAGAATATTATTAAAAAATTATTATTATAATTATTATATATTATATTGCGAATTATTATAATTATTATATATTATATTGTGATTATTATTGTTAATTATTGTAAGGAGAGATGTCAGAGTACAGAATACCCGAGAAATTAAATACAGATAATACCAGTGCTATAGAATGGAAGAGATGGATTCAAGCCTTTGAAATATATGAATGTGCAGCAGAGCTGGAAGAAAAGAAGGATAAAGTCAAGGTAGCAATATTCCTAAATATTATAGGTCCATACGGAGTAGAAATATTTAACTCATTTAAAGAAGAAACCTTTGAAAGAACGGAAAATGAAAAAAATATAACTATAAAAGACAAAGAAGATCTAGAATGGATCAAGAATAAGTTTGAAAATTATTTCACACCAAAGAAAAATACAACATACGAGAGATATGTTTTTTTCAAAAGAGATCAAACCGAAGGAGAATCAATAGAATTATATTATTCGGAACTGAAGAATTTGGCAAAAACATGCGAATTCCAGGATCTGAAAGATTCCCTCATTAAGGACAGATTAATAATAGGAATGACAGATGAAAATCTAAGGCAAAGATTTTTGCAAGAGGCTGCTCAGTATGAGTTAACCGCAGAAAAGATTGTAGAAACAGTTAAAA
>OZ025244.1:6162918-6197918 GCA_964019155.1 Osedax fenrisi | reverse complement strand
AGTGATTATTATTAAATATTTTCCGATTATTGATGAAGTGATTATTATTAAATATTTTCCGATAAAAAGATATGTAACTAATGAATTTGTATAATGAATTAACAATTACGCCACCTGTAATGATAACTATTAATTTAAATTCTAGTTGTTGTTTATATTTATTTACATGTTAATTTGATAAATATATTACTATCATAAATGAAAAGTTATATACATTTTTGAATACACTATATATTTAATATATAGTGTTTTTTTATGAATATAAAATTATTTTATAATTAGAACCATTTTAATTAAAATATACAGCTATCTTAGATGAATGTAATAAATCAATAGATACATTTTCAATGTAAAATGTTTGTAATAAAATACATGTTTTATAACGTTAACAAATATTATGTAACACTACTTTGACAATTTGCAATTGAAATTATTTATATCGAAATATTGTTACTATAGTATTGTAACCTATATTTCAAACTATTCAGCATTACAATTTAATTCACGTAAATATATTGTTATTTATTTTCATTTGGTCGAGTCCTTTCATCCTATCCAGGAACTTAGGTGAATGTTTCTCTTATAACCATATATAGCTCAGGAGTCACACATGCAGTTACAAGTATAGACATTAGAATTGGGTAAAATGTTATTTGTATAAATCTGTAATGTATTTTTTTTCATCATTTGAATAATTGCATACAATGAGAATTCATTGAATAAATCTATTGATTCAAATATAATTCAGTGATATAATTTATAATTTGTCAATTGATATGAAAAATGTAAATAGTAGTTATAAATATCTAATTATAATACACATTTAATTGAACTTTTTCATATATTAAATTACTTATATATTAATTATTTTTAAATCTAAAATGTGTAATCTCTATTTTATATAATTTAAGCTAATTATTTAGTAAATTGATATTTAGTCATTAAATGAAAATATCATTTTAAAATATTTAAAAATAAATATTATATAAATTCATTTTTTCTAGGTTTGGTTAACTTATTTTATAATATTATATGATATGTATACTTATTTATATAATTTTAATCATTTGACTTATTTTAATAGATTTATCATACTTATTAAATTATATAAATTAAAGAAATTTCTAGTTATTATAGTAATGTAAGTTAATTTGAATTGTTATTGAAAATATGATGTACAAATACAATCATTACAAACACTATGATGTATTGTCATTCAAATTAGTGAAGATAATTTGTCTCTAATAACATTGTACCTAAATATAACGCCTATATATACAAGTGATATATCATTATAATATCTATCATTGCTTTGCAAAATTATTGTTATTAATATAACCATTAGTAAATTATTATCATTTTATACTACCAAATGTATTATATTTGAGGATATAATTATTTAATGTGAATTAATATTGTAACTATAGTTAATATATATATATATCCACATGGATATATATATACATATTATTAAATATTTCTATATATATATACGTAGAAATAATTTGATAAACAATCTACTTTCAGATGTGGGTTATTATCATTGGAAGTGTTGTTATATTCCTTATTATTATAATTGGTAAGTATAATTATACTGAATATTTGTTATATATATTACCTATTTTTTTTACAATGTTATTAATTATATAATTTATTTATAAAGATAATCGATTTATAAATATGTAATATTTTGCAATTATGTATACTTAATAAGATAATTATAATTTAATTTAATTTAGTATTGTTATATTTATAAGGTTTATTTATTTATTAATATATTAATATATCAATATATTATTATACCAATATATTAATTTAATATTCTCACATATATATATATATATATATATATATATATATATATATATATATATATATTATTCGGATAATACCATTTCACTTCCCATTGATACATATTTATCGCATGTACATTGTACATTATACATTGTACATACTTAATAACATACTATTATTATGCATTAATGAATATATTCTTCAATAATCTACTATTCTGTATAAACCAGTAACCTATATTATATGAACTAATACAAGTTAAATCGATAGTTATGATATCATTTATGATTACAATTGAAATATAAGTAGTATTTATCGTATTAGTACTACTATTATTATTAATATTATTACTATTATTATTATTATTATTATTATTATACGTATGTTATTATAATAGTATACATATAATAAGTATATTATTATAAACTCTATAGTGTTATAATATAAATATAATAGTTTTATTTGCATTTTAAATGTGTAGTGTGGTTAATATTCTAAGTATATATATAATATTATAATGTTTACTATGATATAATATCGTAATACATTATATTGTTTACAGTGTTAGCTACAACGTGAAAATAGAAACATTATTCGAGAAAATATTTTTACATTACGATTATTGAGTTATAATTTTTAATATATTATTATCATTTTTATTATTATTTAAGTATTTATTGAACTCAGTGGGACAACCAAAAGCTTCGATTCCAGGAATTTCTTATTTATCTCTTGTGTTTATCAATAACTTAATAAACGATAAATCAAAACATAAGAAAATTTGTTTATTTGTATTGTATTGTCCCCCTCACAGTTATTTATAACATGTATAAGTCTATGACTTATTTAGTGGTCCATTTGTAGTCATATCCCCTATTTGTATTGTATTCAATATATATATATATATATGAGATTTAATAAATAAATAGTATTATTATTATTATATATATATATATATATACATATATATATATATATATATATATATGTGTATTTATAGCATTATAACAATACTAAACTCTAATTTGTTGTTCTCAATTATTGAAATAGTATCGGATAACATAATGAACAATGAATAGCTTGATTATGGCATAGATAATCATCAAAATATACCATTATACATATTGACATTGTTGGAATAGCCATTGTTAGGCTAACTTTATAAGGCTTATAAGCTTATAAGCCACTCATAATTATAAGCATTACTATTATAACATAAAGCATCACAATTAATATTGTTAACTTTAAACTTCCTAATAAAACTTATGTTTTCATGTTGACGTGCCTTTATAATACGTTGAACTTAACTCACTAATTTTCGAGTAGAATTATAATCATCATTTATTATTGAAAATAAAACTTTTCACTATATGCAAAGTAAGCATTACTTTAAGTGTATGCTTTATACAATATTATATAGCCTCATTGGATAGACCTATCGAATAATAAAGTATATTAAATAAGTATTTAGAATTTAATATTATATTTAGATTTAATGTGAAACCATATCCGAGCATAAACATTAACAATGATACGATAATAGATAAAACATCCGATTGAGAAATATAAGTTATATATAGAGGTTAAACTAGATGTACCGTCGTAAGTCATCTATCATATACACATTTACCAGGAGGTATGTATTCAACATTATCTGATATTATACTAGTTGATATAACTAGCAATATATCGCTTATGTATTTCTGATCAGAAGACAAGTCTGAACTTCTGTTGGGGATGTCCAGGAATTCATCATGTAGGATAACCCGATGGAAGAATATTTAATGAATAAAATATTCATAATTATTTAAATAGTCTAAAAAGTATTATTTATAGTTTAATTATTCAAAATATTGCTGATATATCTAATAAACTGATTTTTTTATTACGTTTTGAAATTTATGAAAAAAAATTTCAACTAAACCTTCTCAAGAATATACAAATATATCGATATAAAATATAACACTATATTGTTAAAAAATAAAGTATTATAAACATTATATACATAATTACTATATTTGTTATCATATATTAATTAAGTAATACGCATATTTCTAGAGGTTATGTAAGTTCCTAATACATACACTCTAGATATCTTAATACGGACACCCTATAACAAATCAGCGTTCAGCGTATGAACTATTCTGATATTCATAAAAATCGCGTTCGTTATAATATTAATACCACAAATAAAGCTAAATCTAAAATAGTATTTAGATACTTAACTTGTATTATTAATTGAGAAAAGAATTAAAATAAATAAATTATTAACTAATTAAATTAACTTACATTATTCCTAAAATTAATTATAAATAATTTAATTATATTTTATCTGATTGGTTCATTAATAATATATAGTTGATATAGTGGTATATATGGTGTCCGTATTATAACACATGTTATTCGTATTGTGACATATGTATCGAATACGGATACCCCCGTTATCTATGGAATTAAAAGATTAAAAACAATTTTAATATCTCATTAATATCTGTAATCATAAAATATTAATATATTGTAATTTTTAAATACAAATATTGAGTCATAAAATGTTAAGACTGTTATGTTGTGTAGGAGGAATATGATAACAACATCGAAGGCTTTGGTATGTTTATTAGATAGGACGTAATACAGTATGAATCGGTACATGGCGATATTTATACACATGCGAGACGTGTGCATTCAGCCGAATCGGTTGAACGATTCCATTATTGACATGGGCGAGTCCATTAAACATGGGGGTGTCGTATTAGGATAACATCCCTCTTTCTCCAATAATAGTGGAGAACATCCCTTTTTAGAGAGGTTCCTGGATATGATGTTGGAGTTGGCCATGGGGATGGCAATACATGCGTTGTGTATGGCTGTGAGGGTATTACGGATTTCGCGAGTGACGGCAAAGGCGTCACGGGTTTCGTGCGTAACGGCAAGGGCTGGAGCATCACGGAGGTCGTGGGTGACGGATGGGGCGTCACGGAGGTCGTGGGTGATGGCTGGGGCGTCACGGAGGTTGTGGGTGACGGCTGGGGCGTCACGGAAGTTGTATGGGACGGCTGGGGCGTCACGGAGGTCGTGGGTGCCATACTATTTCTGAAGGCTAACCAAAATGATTCTAAATGAGTCGGGTATTTCTTTGTATCCCACGTACTATAGTAGAACGCTACACCCCTTGTTCCTAAGATGATTATAATATATTCGATTTTGCTTGATTCCGTAATGAACTCATTACGGTTGAAGGACAGCATGAGGTCGACATGCCTCTTGAATCTGTCGACTTCAGTTTCTCTGTTTGCGTTCCAGTCAAATGAGGGTTGGGTAAATGATGCCATGTTTAGGGGGGTGGGTATTTCCTCTTACACAACTGCCACCATGTTATGTTGTATAGGATGAATATGATAACGACAGCGAAGGCTTTGGTATGTTTATTATATAGAACGTAATACAGTATGAATCGGTACATGGCTCGATATTTATACACATGAGAGGCGTGCAATGCACGAGAGTGATCATTGGATAACATTTTTGTTTGATCAGTGATTTTAATGTAAAGGAAGATGTTTTAAGATATTTGCAAAACAAATTATTCAATTTGAGATCATATTGGCGACACGACAATCCGTTAAAAATGAGTTAAAAATTACATTGATAAGTATTATAGAAAAATACATTATAACACAAAATATACGAAAATACATGAAAATGGTTGATACAACTTGATTATTTAAAAAAAATTATCACTAGCTCTTATTCTAGTATATATGATATCTATTTATCTAAAAAATATCATAACAAATTTTGGTTTTTTTATACCATTTTGAAATATATTGATTTTTTCTCAAAAAATATAGTAAAAGTGGTATAAATATTATATTTTTATAAATTAAATATCTTTTTTTTAATTTTACCTTATATGTTATATAGACATATAAATAAATTGTAAAAAAAAAAATTCGTTAATATATTCGAGTTTTAAAAACAATCCTAGAAATTTCATTTATTTCATTTCATTTATAGGACAAAAATTAATTTTTTTTTTATTTTCCATAAATATCTCATTTAGTCTATGTGCTATTAAAATTTCATAATACAAAACAAATTATTAGTAGGTTAAAAGTCACTTTTTAGTAATTTTTAAAATTCCCCATGTTAAATTTCGTATTCTCTCCATGTTAAACTTCTAGGAATTATCGCGAGCCCTAGGATGGTCAGAAATTAATAAAAATTGTTTTGAATTATTTGTATATATTATTTTATAAGTTCCGAGTTGACAAGTATTGGAGGACCCATATTCAGCTGAATGATCATTCAAAGCATGCATTCAGCCGAATCAGTTGGACGATTCCATTATTAACATGGGCGAGTCCATTATACATGGGGGTATCGTATTAGGATAACAAAGACCATATATTGTTAAAGTGTCCGTATTAGGTTACTTTCCCCAACTATTCACCGAAATTAGTTTTTCTCCAATGTGTCCTGCGCGTATATTTGGCGTAAGTGTGGTAACATTGAAAACTCTCAAGACAACATGTGAAGGAAACATATCTAGAAATAAATTATATTCAATTTATATTGAATATTAACTTTGGTGCCATCAGAACAAATTAACTATGCATATATAAATATATAATATCTATATATAATATATATATATATATTACAGCTAGAATATATATATATACTAGCTGTTTTGGCCCGGTGTATGTGCGGATAGTTGATAATTATGAGTTATTATTAAAAAAGTGCATGATCTAGGAGTATTTTAGAAATAAGAAATATATTATTTATTTGATTTAAATTAATTATGTTATAAAAAACAATTATTGAGAAATTAATATAATATACCTAATAAGTGGGAGTTAGCCCTATCTGAATTAGCCCTATGGGAGTTATCCCTATCTGAGTTAGCCCTATCTGAGTTAGCCCTATCTGAATTAGCTCTATCGTAGTTAGCTCTATCTGAATTAGCCCTATCTGAAGTAATCCCTATCGTAGTTAGCCCTACGGAGTTAGTACTATATGAATTAGCCCTATCTGAGTTAGCCATATCTGAATTAGCCCTATCTGAATTAGCCCTATCGGAGTTAGTCCTATCTGAATTAGCCATAATGGAGTTAGCCCTATCGGAGTTATCCCTATCTGAATTAGCCCTATCGGAGTTAGCCCATATCTGAATTAGCCCTATCGTAGTTAGCCCTATCTGAATTAGCCATATCGTAGTTAGCTCTATCTGAATTAGCTCTATCGGAGTTAGCCCTATCTGAATTAGCCCTATCGGAGTTATCCCTATCGGAGTTAACCTTATCTGAATTAGCTCTATCGTAGTTAGCTCTATCTGAATTAGCCCTATCATAGTTAGCCCTATCGGAGTTTGACCTATCTGAATTAGCCCTATTGGAGTTACTCCTATCTGAATTAGCCCTATCTTAAGTAGCCCTAATGGAGTAAGCCCTATCTGAATTAGCTCTATCGTAGTTAACCCTATCTGAATTAGCTCTATCGGAGTTAGCTCTATCGGAGTTAACTCTATCTGAATTAGCCCTATCCGAGTTAACCCTATCTGAATTAGCCCTATCGGAGTTAGCCCTATCTGAATTAGCCATATCGGAGTTAGCCCTATAGGAACACCTCGTCTATCAATAAAATAAGTTATATATATTCGTATAAGAATTGTAAAATTATGAAATAAATTAAAATATATATAATAAATTGTACGAAATTACCTCGTACGAGATTACTGGTAACCATGAATCTCATTGGATGAAACTAATGTTATTAAAAAGCTCCACCTATTGATTATTAGAGGCGAATTAATTTAAAATCTTAATTTATAAATCCACTTTAATATATGATAACACGGTACAATGTAACATTTTGATAGTGCATATTAAAGAGGAATGAAAGATGAGAATAACTGGTGTCTTCCGATCTTGCATTTATTTTTTAATTTCGTAGAATCGTCGCTTCGCGACGATGCCGCATTGTTATATGTTTAGAGAAATATATATATATATATATATATATATATATATATATATATAATATCTAAATTGTATTAAAGTACATGCTTAGTCTTATCGATATTTCCATCAACATATAGTATATTGATCTTATTGGGGTTTGATTCGAAAATAAATTTTGTTTACACATTCGAATCACATTCCTATCGATTATAGTATAATCATTATACGAGGAATTCTATCCATCGTCAGCATCATAATGCATGGCAGTGGGTAATAAAGCTGCTGCAGATCTCTCAGGAATAACGTAGTATTATATTAGTTTACGCAGTTGATCATCATGTATCGGTCAATAAAGATCTTTATTGATATGAAGTACACAAGAAAAGTCAAATATAATCAAAATAAATAATAAATACATATTTTTAAAATAATAAATAATATATTTGAAAGTTGTCTACAATTATTTACTTGTTTGTTATATTACTTTGATAATTTGATCAGCATTTAAATTATAAAATTATATTAATTGTTAAATACTAAGATAGTTTATACATATGTATAATACATATTTTATAATAGATACTGACTATCTTATTTAATTATTATTTATATATTCTACAAGTATTTAACATATTCATTAATTTAATATTTTAGTATTCAATATGTTTAGAATCAAATGGAACTTTTGATATTTCATTTCGAATATGAAACAAATTTTCAAAATGTCAACCGAATCAAATGAATTTTAATTACGTACTTTAATAGAACACAACATTAGTATAAAACTAACAGTATGAATAAATAATATAAATGATATAAGTATAGCAATGCAATTAATTGTTTAGTACGTAAATCATAATCATTATTTGGGGATTTCGAAATGTTGTATTTTCTACACTACAACATCCACGTCACGCCCAATAAAATATTCCAGATTGTTCACTTACTTACTTAAATAAATATTAATTAATTTTAGATTTATCCTGTTCTCTACCATCTTATCAGTTCCTCCCACTTTCTTCCTCGTCTATAATATCCAATCGATCTCTCTTCTATCCCTACATATATTTAAACATAATCTATTATTATTGTAATATCTCTTCCCTTCCAAACATCAATACAAATGGGGTATACTTATACTGGTTAACCATCTGTTGTATGTGTACCAACTTTGGTAAGTCTATATGCTACTTACTTTTCTCCTCCTCACCAATGTTCTTAACATGTTAATTATAGACCGATTCATGTGACCACACTAACCGTTTCTTTGCAAATGGTAATGACTAGTTATACTTTGAACAATCCCAAATAATTTACATAGTTCTTCAACTATTATTTACTGAAAGTTCCTACCTTTATCAGTGTGTATCCTCTGTGGGTTCCAACATTAAAAATCCACTAGTTCACCAGTATTTTTGCCACAGTAATCTCTAGTTGATTACGTATCGATATTGTTTTAGTATATTTCGTATATGCATCCGTTATTACAAAAACACTTTCTCTCCTTCTGATGCTTTATCTAATCTTACGAAGTCCATAATTACTAATTCAAATAGTCTTTCGTTGAAAATGACCCCTGATTAATTATCGGCATCCTTATATTAT
This sequence comes from Osedax fenrisi, assembly GCA_964019155.1. NCBI lineage: Eukaryota > Metazoa > Annelida > Polychaeta > Sabellida > Siboglinidae > Osedax > Osedax fenrisi. The sequence goes on along the minus strand of OZ025244.1, from coordinate 6,188,556 downwards.
TCTTGCTAATTTGACTTATCCTATAATTACTAACATAATCCTTAATATACCAATATATTCCTACCCATGTATAAAATAAATTCACCCTTTCTACTATATAGTAGATATCAGATATAATAGATAATATATCTTATCGGTTCATTGATGTATGTTATCACCATGTTTTCCCTTTAATATAACCTTAATTAATACGTGTGATATTACCAATAACTTTACTTATTCAATAACTTTCAGTTCATTAAATAATATACCATCTACTATATTATATCTTAAGATTACTCCTGGTTCCTCAATTATTCCTAAAACCTTTCCTATAACCTTATGCTCTCGCTGTAATCTACGTAACTTCTCTACCTACATTTCCTTTACTACAGTTATTTCCTTTACATTTAAATAATTCTCATATAAACGGTTAATATCGTCTACTTCATATCCCTTCAATGCATCCGCTACTGTATTATGTTTACCTGCTCTATACTTAAATATTAACTCAAATGGTACAAATCTATCTCCATATCTCCATGAACACCCTGACAACATATATAAGTATTGTCGCTATACATATCTATATATACATGAATACGCCGTATGACTATATATAACTAGTAATCTAATACACTATAATTGCACACGTCTGCTTTATTCATATACATACATTATATACACTTATACACGTAAGTACTTATCACATGCCACTGCACTATTATCTATAATAACGTTGCTCCCATTAAGTATTGTCTACACTTTTCCGACATAGCCCATACAACAGCTAAAAATTTAACTTTATTTGCAGAATAGTTAGCTCTGTTATACTCTCCATTGCTTAATGTGTTTCTCGCATACGCTATTACTACTATTCTACATTCTATCTGTTAACTTAAAACTTCCCATATGCCTACATTTGAAGCATCCTTCTTTAATATAAATGGTACGTTACAATTCGCTATTCATAATATTGGTGGATTTATTAGTCTATCTTTTAATATACTCATTGCTTCTTCACATATTAAAGACCACTCTATCTTAACATTTTACTTTTAAATTTACATATACTCTTATTTCCTATAATACTATATATTCTATTCAATTCATTCAATACATCTACTATTTCTACAAAACACTTTATAAATTTATTATAATAAGAACATATATGTTCTGATTCAAACATCTGTCCCCTAAATATATTACTCACCATTCGTTGGAAAGTTACCGGTGCTCACTCTATATTCTATAATACTCTCCTTGTGTGTTTAATTCTATCCCTACTTCTATTCTATTTACACACTTATGTGCCTATACTCTTAACTCCGTAATGCCATCATCCTTACTAGTATTTGATAAAAAGTGATATCTGACATTTTCACCTATTAAATAACTTCGAAATATTTCCATGAACTTTCTCCAACCATATACTTCCTGTAATCTTGAACAACTCATCCGACATCTCCATCATACTTTCCCTTACTTTATGTTATATTTCCACTACCTGTAGTAATCTCTTACCGCTATCCTAATTGGTTATTGCAAATGCAATTTGAATGGTCGAAAGAATGATAGAGTAAATATTAACATCATCGGCAAAAAGAGAACATAGGGTTAGCTGGGATGGAAATATCGGAGGAAGGTGTTGATATCTATTAAACATATAAGAGATCCAAAAATGGAACCTGTATGAATATATATATATATATATATATACATATATATATATATATATATATATATATATATATATATATATAATACGTAATGGTTTTATCGGCAAGCATGCATATCGCACCTACATATGTTCAATATTCAGAATATGTGTTGTTTATAATAAAAATACGTTTAATACTAAACACGTTTAAAATGTAAAAAATAGGTTTTAAATTATTATTTATATAATGCAAATTAAGTGTTCAATGCTAGTATATATTGAAGCAATATACTATGTTGGTATTTAATTATATACATCTATACATTATATACCTATATATATATATACTAAGCGAGTAAAAACTAATTCATATGGCATGTAATTTAATAGAGTATTTAATATATGTGTGTATACAATACAAATATATTTCGATACTACTGCAATCGGCGTAACGTAGAAATGACAATCACATTACGTAGACAGAGAGATCTTTTCTTCACAACATAATTGGTAACAATATATACTTAAAGTTTAGGCATCCTATAGGCTTTTTATATATATTAAATCAACTATTTACGTACACATTAGTCAATACTTTCATACTATCCCGAGTTGATACTGTCCTTCCCTAATACACATACTTCCTGCTACAACTACTAAGCTACTAAATTAGATTAAGTATTCTTCAATAAACATTATATTAAATTACATTATTGTATACAAAGCATACCTTACTATTGTATAATACATCACCAATCATCTCATAGTCTACTTCCATTATCACTATGATGAAACTCCGTATTCTCTATTCCGAATAGACTATTCGTATTCTATAATGCATAAATCAATATATTCCATAAATAATAACTATATCTTTGATCTACTACATACATATTCCATTTTTATATTATCTTAGTTACCAAATGTTCTTATTCTTAACTCCTGAAACTTTAATAAACTTATATAAATTATAGAGATTTTAGAAATGTTGGTCCTACTCTACGGAATTACTTTACTATTACCATGCATTATGTCATATACCTCGAATTATTCATAAATATTACTTCTTATTTTCTCTTCTTTTCTAATCTATAAATAATCTAACTTTTGTTTTCTTCATTCTTTATTTATTTCTCGTGTTGTCTTAAAGTATTATTAATATTTAATTTGTATCAGAAAATATTGTTACGTCAATACATTTTTCTTTTATTATTATTATCATATTATTATCTAACATATTTATAATATTATTTAATAAACATTTATTCATCACCATAAATATTATATAACATGATTTTCCTATCTAGTTTTTTACTATTATAATTATGTATAATTGTCATATTTATATAAACAATATTATATTGTATTATTATATATAAATGTAAAAAAAAATATATCCATAATTATGAAATATACTAGTTTATACAGATAACTGCTGTTATCAATTTATATATAATATATAAATTATATATTATATATAAATTGATAACATATAATTTAACATATAATATAATATATACATTGATAACAGTGTATTTCATGATTATTAATGATTGTATATGTACGTATTTATTATTTATATAATTCTACAATTTAAAATAACTATAATAACAAATACTAGATAGGATTATACATTTGATATTGTTATACTATTATTTTATATGTAGAAACTATATATATATATATATATATATATATATATATATATATATATATATATATAATATGTATTAAATATCATACCAAACTTATATTTAGAATATATATACAGGAATAAAATCATTACAATACATAGTATATATATAGTATATATATATATATATATATATATATATATATATATATATATATATATATATATATATATTTATATATATATTCAGTATACTGAATACATTTAAATATATACACACAATTCTGTATATATCATAACATAATTTATAATAATTTATAAATCAATTTTACTCATTATAATTATTTTTCTATGAGGTTCCTATTTATATTAATAATAGCTTAACATTGTAATATTTTATATTTCTCATATACTTTATAATATATAAATATATTTCTAATATAGAGATTACAGAATAGATATGTTTACATAAATAGAGTCATTTTATAAACATTATTTAAATAGGTGTTTATATATCCATACTTTTGTTATCAAATATATTTGATATATTGACTATACATTTACATATATATTTACTATAGTTGACATAAAATCTATACAAATCTATAAAAATATTATTAATTATCAAAAGCCTATTCAATTATAAGTATATAAAGTTTTTTTTAAATTGACAATATATATATATATATATATATATATATATATATTGAATACAATACAAAATACGTATATATATATATATCATATAATTAAACATTAGAAAGTGGAATAAGAAAATCAAATGATGTTAATATTTTAAATGAAAAATATATAAATAGAATTAACGTTAATTTAAGTTTACACATAATGATAATCTTTCACTAAGCAAACTCGCTTAATGTATGTATTTATTTGAAATTAAAAAGTTAATTAGAAATTGTGAATAATTATTCATATTAATATAAATATAAATATAAATGAGAAATGCAAATAAGCATTAATAACAATTGTTTAACAACAATTGCAAGTGAATGTATTATGCTATTAGATTTGCATCGCTATCTCTTTTCTATTAATAGAATAGAGATAGCGATGCATCTAATAGCATAATACATTCACTTTCATTGTTGTAGATAGTGATTAGTGAATAGTCACGACTGAGATAGTAAGATAATAATATTGACCTATAAATCACTATTGTATATATTAAAATAAGCACTACATCGATGAGGCTGATATTAATAATTCTACTCCAGTATACAATTATCGACCAATCATCATAGTTTCACATACCATAATGATAAGTAAAATTATAGTAACTATATGCATACATACTATTATTACCAGTTATTCGATACAGACGTCACGGAATACAATACAAAGCAAGCTAAAACTACGTTATATTCTACAACAATACCACCAGCAAGTTACAATATGTGAGTCATCAAGGAATACGATATCAAGCTAAAGAAACAGTATATACTAACATAATACCACCAGCAATAATACAATGTGGTTATACATCATACATATGCTATACGTAACACACATCATATGTGTACATACTCGAGTATTACTATGCAGGGTAACTCGTATAACAAATACAATGTAATACATTTATTCAAATTATATTATATTTTATTATAATTGATTACACGCATTACCTACTATCCTTATACCTAGGTATATGTATACTACAATACTGCTATATATTTATATATATATATATATATATATATATATATTTATATATAATTATATATATATATATATATATACATATGTATGTCATTAAAATGTATATTAATGATAACCGTTAGTGTATGATGTATTATAGAAGGTGATAATACATAGATATTGGTCAAATATATACTTTTTTTTATATTACATATTTCCATAATACAATTGCATTATTTCTAAAAGTAAAAAAAATATGATTGTTATTAAATATCTATATTTTTGTATAATTATTTTACGTTTTTCATGTTTGTTCGTGTTGTCACAATACAATGGTTATAATAAAATAGTAATAATAATAATCAGTTTTGAATGAAGTAATCACTTAATATTGATATATAAGCATATTATAATATAAGCTATAGCTTTTCGAGATTCCAAACCTTCATGTCAATGTATCTTAATCATATTTTGTTTGGGTCATAGACGGGTTATAATCATAGTTACAAGTCATACATAGTTATAAGCCGGGTTACAAATATTGTGAATTTCACTGTATTACTTACTTGTTAATTAAATATATATGATTACCATAAGGATACTAAAAAATATATAATAAATACATACTTTTTAATTAGATTTATATAATATTATTTGAAAAATATTTAAATTATAAAATGATTATATTATAATACTATGGATAACAGTTCTCCATTAGTATGAGGATAACGATGGTGCGTAAAGTTATCTCTATGAGAATAGATATCACAATTAATGACAGAACATCGTGTACCCTTTTTAAGTTCTTTCGTAGACATAATGATAGTGATAATTTAAATTAAAATGTTAATTTTAATATATTTGTATTTATCTGCTAAAATGGCGGCAACAGATTTTTTGTTTACATTTCGCGTATTCTCAAAAAATCCAGAGTGACAGCCCTTGGGTATATAGTAAATGATAAATATTATAAGATACATTATGTTATTTTTTAATAAAATGTAAATTGTTCTTCAAATAATCCAATTAAGTATTAAACAAACATGACTTGGAAAATACATATAATTTTTTTAATTTTTTTTATAATGTTGACCATAGTTAAATTTACAGTGGTTTTATTTATGAATATTATGTCAAATTGTAAATTGCATGTCATATTTTATATCATTATTAAAAATATATATTATTTTAATTATTATTATTACTATAAAGTTAATGTTAAAGTTTATAAGTATATATATATATATATATATATATATATATAACTGCCTGTGTGGCTCAGTGGCTAAGGCGTCCGATACACAAGCAGTAGGACACGGGTTCGACCCTCGTCCGGACCATTAATTAATTTGATAAAATGGGTCTTAAAATAGTATTTAGAAGTGATCTTATATAATTGTGTATAAATAAATGATCGGCTTTCGTTAAAATCATGGATGCCTTAACATGAGAGCGGCTTCGAAGGGACATTAGAGCCATATATGGTTATAAGTGAAAACTTCATCTAAGTACCTGGATGGGATGAAAGTACTCCACCAAATAAAAATAACAATAACAATAAAAATAACAATAACAATAACAATATATATAAACTTTAACATTAACTTTATAGTAATAATAATAATTAAAATAATATATATTTTATAATATATATATATATATATATATATATATATATATATATATATATATATATACATACATTCATACCGAATGGTCGTGTTTATAAACGCAATCAACCGTAAACAATACAGCTAAGTTATTTATCATATTCTATATAACATTAGATGTTAATATTATTTCCAAAATTTATTATCAGTATTTATATACATATTAATTGCACATATTTTATATGTATCATGTATTATTAAAATATATATATATATATATATATATATTTGATTAATATGTTTATTTGATAGTGTCTTATTTAATTGTATATTATAAATTAATACGAAATAAAATATGGAAAATAGAATGTCTAATTTAGAGTTGTCTGAGACAATTAAAAATTACATTAAAAAACTATTTGATAAACATATAAAATCAGTAATTGATGAACACACTAAAATAATAAATGATATAAAAAATAATATCACAGAATTGAAATCTTAATAAATATTGTAAATATTAATAATGATAAATGTAATGATAGAGAATCATATGTAAATATATTAAATAAAAACTTTAGAAAAAACTATAGAAAATACAATAATTAATCAGTCAATAAAAATATATCTGAAACCAATAATGTAAATTGTATAACAAAAACTATTATTCTATACGATGTAAAAGAACAGATATTCAATGACATAAATTATAAAGAAAATTCTTAATTCAAATCAATATCAAATATTATAGATATAATATTTGATAAAAATAAAAATATAAAAATAAATAAATTCCATAGAATTGGTAAATTTAATAAAAATGATATAATTATATAATTGTTTAAAATGTATCTAAAAATAGACCGATGAAAATTTTACAGTAATATTAATCAGAAATAAATATAAATTAATAAATTCAACTTTTAATAAAATAGGAATATCTATTGAATACAGTATAGAACAGCTTATATTAAAGAGAGAATGTTTTAAAATAGCTAAAGCTAAATATACATTAGATACTATTTGTAAAGTTCAATTTATAAACAATGAATTTAAATTAATATATAATAATAGGATAATACAGATAAAAAAAATCTATAATACAATAACAAATTATTATAAATATAAATGAATCTTTAAAATATAGATGAATATAATGAAATACATTATAAAAATACAAGCTTATCAATGATATTATTAAATATACGTAGTTTTAATAAAAAATATAAATACAGTATTAATATTTATCGATAACTTGACCCATAAACCTATTATTACATTAACACAAGGCTTACTGATAAAGATTACCTACATTATATGGGCCACATATATATTTCCCTAATTATAATATTTTTTATAAAAAATAGAATATTATCCAATAAAAAGAGAAGCGGAGGTGTACTTATATTAGTTAGTAAACTGATAGAATGTTACATAATGAAGACATCTCTTGTTCTATAATGTATTATATTGATATTATATCCATTAAAATAATTATTAATTCTAATGATTTGAAAATTATATCATCTGTTTACAGATCACCTGATTATAATGGAAATTATTTTATTAATTTAATGTTTAACCTATTTCATAAATATATAAGTAGAGAAATGTATATTTGTGGTGATTATAATATTAATTTATTAAATAATACTGTATTATCAAACTCGTTAACAAATATATTGAACCAATATTATAACTTGTAGGTATATCTAATATAATTGAATTGTCCCCAAGAATAACTCAAAATTCACAATCAAGTTTAGACAATATTTTTACAAATTGTTCTGATGTAATACGAGGTATAATACATAAAGATATTATTGATCATTCGTTAATATTTTGTATTTTTAATTATAATCTATTTGTTAAAAGAAAGGATCAATATACATATTCACGAAATATTAATGAATTAAATTTACATAATCTAAAACTAGAACTAGGTAAATAGGAATACATTGGAATACCATTTTAAATAATCAGAATAATCAGAATTGTTGTAAACTATACAATACATTTATTGATATATTAACTAATAGTATTAATAAGCACTGTCCTTTTTTAAAAAAAAAAATAAATTGAATCAAAATAGTAATCATTCATGGCAAAATAATATATTAAAAAATTCAATAAAAAAGAAAAATAAATTATACACAATATACAAAATAAACAATTGTCATTGTACATTTGGTAAATATAAAAAATTAAAAAATTAAATTAATAAAAATATTAAAATTAAAAAAAAAATTATTATAAAAATCTTTTTACTGCAAATACACAAGAAGAAAATTGGAAAATCATAAATAATATAATAAAACCTGCAGACTCGGATTATCCAAATACTTGTATAGAAAATAATATTAAAATGAATGAAAGGTACGACAAATGTAATTTAATGAGTATTTTTCGAGCATTGGAAGTAAAATAATAATTCAATTAATAATATAAATAAAAATGATTTTAAAGAATTGTTATCTAATAATGTTAATAGTTTTTATTTTTTACCAATTGACAATGATGAAATAATTAAAGTGACTAAGGATATTAAATAAAAAAGATTATTAGATAGATTTTATAATCATGACATGACCTTAATAAAAGATATTATTCAATATATTTTGAACCATTAAAAAATATATTTAATTTAATTATCCAAACAAATATATTTCCTAACAATATGAAAATTGCAATTATTAAACCTTTATATAAAACAAAAAATATCCAATTACAGGCAAATTTCATTACTACCACATATATCTAAAAATTTTGAAAAAATTATTTTTAATTGATTATAAAAATATATATTTAAGCATAATATTATTAAAAAATCAATATGGTTTTGTTCCCTGATCAAATACAACCTTATCATTATTAAATATTCAGCATTTCTTTTTACATCAACTATCTCAAAAAAAAATTAGCTTCAATATTCTTAGATCTAAAGAAAACATTTTATGTAGTTGATCATGATATTTTACTTGCTAAATTAGAATATATTAGGATTAGAGGTGATACAAATGTATTTATTAAAAGTTATCTCGAAAATAGAAATATTATAACACGAATTGATAATACTCTATAATCTATAAATATTATTAGATATGGAGTGCCACAAGGATCTGTTCTAGGACCTCTACTATTTATTATCTTTATTAAGTACATATCCAATATTTTTAATAATAAAAAGTATATAATATTAATATTCATTTATATGCAGATGATACATCTATAACTATATTTGCTGAAAATAATACATTATTAACATATTATTTGCAATATTACATGGATAAGTTAAAAAATAGTTTGATATGAATAAGCTTAAGCTAAATATCGAAAAACAAAAATATTTCCATATATAAATTCAGCTATATTAAAAGATATAAAAATAGATAACATTACAATTGATACATTAATAATTATAAATTTCTTGGGATCTACTTAGATTCCCAAATGACCTACAAAAAACACATAAATTATATCGAATTAACTACCAAAAATTATATATATTAAAAAAATATATATTATAATTATTAAAAAAATATATTTTGATACAACAAATTTAATTTTATTATATAATTCGTTTTATTTATCTAATTTATCATATGGGATTGAAGTATGGTCAAATAGGTATAATCCAACTATTATATAATCCTACTTATAAATCAAATATTACAAAATTATGTATGTTACAAAAATGGTTAAAAGAATTATTAATAAACAAATAATATATAATTCGAAATTACTATTAATACGTCTAACACATACTGGTCCTTTTTTTTAAATAATATTTTAAAATTGAAAATCTAATTATATATGAAACACATTATTAATCTATAATTCCTTAGATAATAAATATAAATTAGATTATAACTAATATTTCAAGTTAAATAAACTAAAAAATAAATTTATCATACCACTTATGAAATCAAATAAATTAAAAAATACAATATTTTTTAAAGGACCAAAGTTATATAATAAATTAATGTTTAATAATATTTTACGAAAAAATAATATTAATAATGTATTTATTAAAAAAAACAATAAAATATTCATTTATAAGTAAATATTAGTTTTTTTTTATATATTTTAATTATCATTTTTTTAATATTTATATTTGTTTTACATCTTGTTTCGTTTATTGTTTAAAATATTTTTTTGAATTATTATTGGTATTATTATTAGTCATCTGTAATTTGACACGAATGTGGCACCATTGCACGTCTTATTGAAAGATGATAAATTTTTGTTTAGTAGTTTTAATTTTATAACATAGTTTTAGATATTTTTATTTTACACATATTTATAATAATTTACTATTTTTATTAACATGTTCTCAATATTACAATTTTAGAAAGTTACATATTTTAATACATTTTAACACATTAAATCATTTATAAATCATTATTCCTCTAAAGCCTGACTATCCTCTAATATAGCCTTGATCAATATTCGCTCCTTGAGATCAAATATATCCCTTCTGTTCCCATACCTTAAATTACAAAAATGTATTATAATCGCATTGATTGATACCTGGATTTCTAATAATGACTTTGATATATTTGCCTCCATCTTGGACTTTGGATATACACTCTATCTCGCTCCACGACAAACGGGCCGTGGTGGTGGGGTAGGATTTATGATACGTAATTATGTTTACCTATCTCCATCCATTTCATTCCCCCCCCTTTTCATATAGTGATTGTATTTCGCTGACCCTCAAGCTTCCTAACTTAACTCTACATCTCACCGTTATCTATCGTCCCCCAAAACCTTAAACTAGTTTATTCTTTGACGAATTTCATGATTTTATCCATAAACTTCCTTCATCTTCATCCTATCTACCAATAGTTCTTGGTGACTTAAACTATCACTATAATTCTCCCATCTATCCCCATGGTGACTTTAAACTCCTAACTGAGTATCTTTCCTTGTGCCAACATATATCATTTCCATTCTAGTGGCAATACACTTGATATGATATATACACCCCTATCCAGTCCTCTTATTAGATGTATAAACCCTAACTCCTTTCAAAAAATTGAACTACTAACTGATCATTGTATTATTGAATTCTCTATAAATCTAAAATTCACAAAGATTAAACGAAAACGTATCACATATAGAGATTTTAAGTCTATCGACCTACCAAGATTTGTAAACAATATCAAAACTGAGATCTCTTCTTCAACTTCCCTCTTTCCGGTACTCCTAAACTCCATTCTCCTAAATATTATCAATATACATGCACTTACAAAAACTACATTAATTACCGACCGCCCTTTTTCTCCCTGGTTCTCCCACGAACTTTTCATCTTCGAGAAGAGTGTTCGCAAATTTGAGAAGAAATTTCTTAAAAATCCTTCTACTGAAACTAAATGAGCACTATCACTAGCTAGAAAAAATTACAAATCTACTATATCTCGTTCAAAATCTATCTATTATAACAAAAAGATAGCATTGATCTCCTCCAATCCTCGCAAATTATTTAAAATAGCAAATAAAATTCTCTCTCCTCCAGATGAAAAAATCCTCCCCATTTTACCAAACACGTCAAATTTTCAACTGTGTTCTCTTTTTGAAAAATTCTTTAAACATAAAATTGCAAGCATTAATAATATTATTTGCGCATCTACTCAACCCATACTCAATCCTATCATATATATTACCCATCATATTGACTCATTAAGTACATTCACTATTCCTTCACTGTATGAAGTAAATGACCTACTCATGAAATCTCACTGTACCTCCCCCACTGACCCCCTACCTTTATCATTATATTACAAACTTTCACCCTTATTTTCTCCTATTTTCTTGGATATTATTGCGAACTCACTAAACTCTGGCCAAGTTTCACCCTTTCTCAAGACTGCCATAATATCCCCTATTTAAAAAAAACAAAACTTAGACCCAAACTCATTTAGCAATTATCGCCCGATCTCCCACCTACCCTTATTAAGTAAAATATTAGAAAGAATTGTTTCCAAACAACTCATAGCCCATGTAAATAAAAATAATCTTTTCTACCCATTTCAAAGCGCTTTTCGTAAGGGTCATTCAACCGAAACAGCTCTCCTACGTATTACTGACACTATATTATCTACCTTAAATAGCAACACGTGTTGCCAGCTAATCCTACTTGATCTATCATCTGCTTTTGATACCCTGGACCATAATATATTAATCTCGCGACTTACTTTAATGGGTATATCTGGCTTAGCATTAAAATGGTTTACTTCATATCTCACTAACAGGAATATCTCTATTATGATTGACAAATCTTACTAGCCTCTTTCTCCTCTTAACCACGGTATTCCCCAAGGATCTGTTCTATGTCCATCCCTTTTTTCTATTTATATCCGCCCTATTGCTGATCTAATTAAGAAATTTACAAATATTCACTACCATATTTTTGCTGATGATATCCAACTGTTTACCTTTTTCCCAATAAATTCTCATAATACCATTTACTCTGAATTAATCGAGTGTGCTAACTCCATAAGATTATGGATCCTCTCCAATAAACTACTAATTAATTCCTCTAAGACTACTGTACTTAACATATCTACTTCTGAAACTTCCTTTCCAAACTTTACTCTAAATAACATGATTATTTCTCCTTCTCATTCCTCCAAAAACCTAGGATTAGTATTTGATGACAAATTATCATTTAAGAATCACATATCATCCATTACAAAATCATCCAACTTTCATCTCTTCAGAATTAAAAAAATACGGACATCACTTTCCAGAAACCTTACTAAAACTCTAATTAATGCTCTTGTACTTTCACGTATTGACTACTGTTCTTCCCTACTGAATTTACTTCCTGCTAAAGCTACTGCTCCACTTAATCAGAGTATCCGTTCCTCAATACGTACTACTTACTGTTTAACTCGACTGGATCACTCTACTACAACATCTCATCAATCATCTCGTATGTGGCTACCCTTCTCCCTCAGGTGTAAATTACGTATACTATCTATAATCCATAAATCAATATATTCTTTCACCCCTAGCTATATCTCTGATCTAATTAAAAAACGTACTATATTATCTTCTCTTCGTTACCAAAATGCTCCTCTACTTATCTCCCAGAACTCTAGTAAAACTTCCCTAAATTCTAGAGCTTTTAAAAATTCCGGTCCAACCCTATGGAATTCCCTCCCTCCTACCATTCGTTCTATTAGATCCCACAAAAGATTTATAAATCTTACTTCTTCTTTTCTCTCTACCCATAATCATTAAATCATCCAACTTATTATTTGTATCCGTGTTATATTAAATTTATATCATTATTAAATCGTTATTGTATTATTATTATCTTATTATTATATAACACTATACTATATCAATGCAGTCTGTAGTATATACAACTACACCATATCAATGCAGACTGTAGTATATAATAGTCCTTTATATTGTTTATTATTTTTTTCCGTTGTATATTGAATGTATATTATTATCAAATTATTATCGTATTACTATTATTTTATTATTATTTTCTTCCCGCACGAGCGAAGGGGTCTACATGACCCTATTTTAGTGCTAATAAACTCAATATCATCATCATAATCATCATATGTATCTTCTATTTTATTGTTTCATTTACTAATTATATTACAAAGAATGCTAACACATGAATCATTATTATTATATTATTACTTTTACTAATAATGTAATCTGTACATGAACATATTGGAGGTATCGAGAAAATAGAGCCTTTCACTGATCCTCCATAGACATATGATATACATAGTATTTCATATGCCTATTTACTGATTTCATTCATTCATTCACATATATATATATAGTATACAGATATATAGTTCACATATATATATATATATATAGTATACTTACATCAACTATATAACTTGATATCACAAAACTTGAACAGTATCTATATTATAATATACAAGAAAACTTAGATTCTCTTATATTAAATATATTATTATTTTATTGAATTTAAATTATAAAATATATATATATATATATATATATATTATTGATTATTTGAATAAAATATTAAATAATACTTTACAGGTCTTACCAGCCACCTCCGTATGCTGGAGTTCATAGGAATGCAAATATACCACATATCCAGGTATAATTATTATAACAGCCACAATCTTATGTATAGTAAAATATCGGTTTAGAATAGATCTAAACTTGAACATAATTTCAAAGTATATATCAAAAAAAATTATATAACTAATTATATATATATATATATAAATTATAATAATGTAGTAAATAATTGTAGACATATTATTTGAAAAATAAAATATATATTTTATATTAGGTAAATAGATGTTTAATAACTAAGTATTAATCCATATATGGTAGTATACCATACTATAGTATTATATATAGTTATAATCAACTCTAAAAACATTGTTATATTTTCATATACATAATAATTCATTGTTTATAGAATAGATTGATTTTACATATTTATACTATATTGTTATATATTATAAATATAGATAATATATATAGATAATATTTAGATAAATATTATATATATATTTAGTTATATTAATTATTAAAATACATATGTATATACTAAGATATCGCTATCCATTATTTATAGACTGTAAATTTGAATATGTGCAATAGTTTTTAAATTATTTAATAATATTTATATCACATTTTAATAGATATTTAAATTATTAAATATATAGTCTTAATTGCTGTGCTTGTAATAATAACGATTTTGTACCATATATGCTTTTATAAAACAATTATATTTTTTAATAATAGATAATATTATATTTCAATTGTTAACATATTCATTATACATATTTTACTTACAAAATTTATAATATTATTAAACATTTTTTAACTTAACATCACACATATTGGAACATCTAACCATAGGAGAGTCCTCTAATGTACTAAATTAAATACTTAAATATATCATATATATTCGTTATATCGTTATATTTGATAATAAGTATATAATTTGTAGTATCGTTTGTTTATAATATATTACTCATTAAATATAATTATTAAACATGAATTTAAATTAAAAGTGAACTATATATAAATTGTATATGTAGGCCTAATATACATTTTTAACAATTAATAAATACTCTGGCATATACAAATATATTGACCATTATTCTAAGAAAATCTGAATGATTGTAGTATCATAATACATTAAAAGCTACAATAAATGATACTAAATCTAATTGGAAAATTATAAATAAATTGTGGAAACAAATAATAACAAAACTGTACTAAACATTAAATTGGTTTTATGGTATGACAAATTATAGCATTGTTTTCAATCGATGATGATATTAATAATGTTGATGTTATACTCTATGTAGGCTATATAGTTTGCCGGAGACTTAATATTGATTGGGTAAGATGTTTATAAGTGTAACTATGACAGAGGAGTATTGTGAACATAGTGATGGTGTATCATGCTGTATTCGTATGCGCTTGTTTTATATTATCAAATCATATCATTTTTTTAAATAGTTTACTAATTTTCTATGATGTTTTATTATATTCTTGTAATTTTATGTTCAAATGAAGTTCACGATATCTTCCTTCTATATATAAATCATGGTGAATAATAAATTCTTAATTTATATATATATATATATATATATATATATATATATATATATATATATGTTGTACGGTCGCCGTATAGACGTAGTACTGTTATCCACAGAAGAAAGAACAACTGTGTTTCTATTTTAATCAACTTTATTCAGTATCAACCTATATAGGATAGTATGTAATAATAATAATAATAACAATAATATAATAATAATAGTTTACCGTGTATGCGGGTTCGTCGATTCTATCTTAGTTAGTAAATAACTGACACTATACGTTTGGTGTCCAAAATCAGAATGAAACAAATAACATAAACGCGAATCAATATTTACTGAACGCGTTCCACTCCAGTGCATCGGATAGTGGCAGTGTATTTATGGAATACCGATTGCGATAGCTACAATATACGTTCGTAGTCGAGGCGCTCTTATACAATCTAAACCTACCATGACTCACTCTATAACATCCACCCCTACTACAAAAAAAAATGTTGCCCCAACATTTTCATACTACACTACTTAAATGTCACCTTTCTCAAATTCCTTCTATTCTCAACCCTTTTTAACCCCCCTCTCATTATCATATATGCAGACGTATCTCTTACTTTACCTTCTACCGTACAACTTACATCCCCCCAAATATTCGCTAATTTCCGCCTGCCTAATACTCTATTTTTTACTAATACCTCACACCCAACTTCGAGATCATCCCTCCTTACCTCTATTAGTTTCCCCTAGTAATTTGAGAACCCGCCGGTTAATTTCACCCATCTTTTTACTAGTCTCCCAAACCCAATCACTTTCAACATTTCTCCTACTTAAACCCATATGTGTGTCTACAGGTAGATTTTCCTCCCGGCCAAACATCAGAAAGAATGGTGAAAACCCTGTGGTTTTATGCGGAGTGCAGTTATAAGCATGAATTAATTTCGGTAGATGTATTGGCCATTGACTTTTGTCCTCGCTACAAAGAGTCCTTAACATAGTAATTATTGACCTATTCATTCGCTCGCATTGACCATTACCCTCCGGATGATAGGGACTTGTCCTACTCTGTCTTATACCAAATAATTTGCAAATCTCTCGAACTACTTCTGATTGGAAATTCCTCCCCTGGTCCGTATGTATCCTTAATGGGATCCCATAGCAGAAAATCCAATCGTTCATCAATATCTTTGCTACTGTTACGGCCAATTGGTTCCTAGTGGGTACTGCCTTTGCTAATTTTGTATATGCGTCGGTAATAACCAAGACGCTATCTCTTCCATCTGAAGCCTTATCTAATCCCACAAAATCTAGAAATACTAATTCTAGAGGTCTAGATGCCACTAGTGATCCCATCTCTACTCTAGGTATTCTACCTTGCTTCGATATCTGGCATACTTCACACTTTAGTATATATTCCTTTACATCTTTATATCTACCTTTCCATGTATATCTACTATTTATCAGAGATACAGTACGGTCTATCCCCTGATGCCCATTCTTATCATGTAATCCTACTAATATTTCTTTAATAATTACCCTTGGCACTACTAGAACATCATTACCATTCTCTCTACCCATGTATAATATACCATATATTATTCTATAGTGTCCTTTCGGATGTCCCGACTCTAATTCCCCTATAATCTTACTTAAGTCTCTCTCTTCTAACTGATATTTCCTTAACTCTTCTTTACTAATATACTGTACTACCTTAACCTCAGTAACCTCTAGGTCATCTTCATATAATATCATAATATCCTCCCCTTCTACTTCACTACTTCGTTTCCTAGACAATGCGTCGGCTACCTTATTTAAGCTTCCTGCTCTATACTTTATATCTAAGTCAAACGGTGCCAATCGAGCTACCCATCTTTGCTCTAATGCTGTCAACTCCCCTTTCCTTGATATATACGCCACAGCACTATTATCCGTATATACAGTGCACTTGGATCCCATTAAATAATGTCTGAATTTATCAGATACTGCCCAAACTATCGCTATAAACTCTAGTTTTTTTGAAGAGTAATTAGCTTTATTTTTCTCCCCTGTACTAAGAGTTCTACTCGCGAATGCTATTGTTCGTAATTTACCATCTATTCTCTGACTTAACACGGCCCCCAGACCAACGTCTGAGGCATCGGTCTCTAAAATAAAGGGAAACCCATATTTTGGTAAACTTAGTACCGGTGCCTCTATAATCTTTGATTTTAAAGATTTCATGGCCACCTCACACTCATCATTCCATTCTAAATTAATTCTCCTACTTCTCCTCTTAGAAATCCTACCCTTCCCCTCTCCAGACTTAGTTAATAACGTTAATGGTGACACTAATGTTGAATATCCCTTAATAAATTTCCTATAATAAGACCCTACTCCTAGAAAAGATCTTAATTCTTTTAAATTCCTTGGCCTAGGCCACTCACTAATAGCCCGTGTTTTCTCCTGATTAGTCCTAATCCCATTTTCCGAAATATTCATACCCAGGAATTTAATCTCCCTCATAAACAGTTTACACTTACTACTATTAAGCCGTAGTCCCACCTTTTCTAATCGTTTCAATATTATCTCTACATGTTCTACATGCTCTTCGTATGTTTTAAAATATACCACAACATCATCTAGGTAGCACACCATAAACTTAAATATCTCCTCCCTAAATAAATTAGACATGATTCTTTGGAAAGTCGCGGGTGCGTTAACCAAACCGAATGGCATCCTAGTGAATTCATATAGGCCCCATGGCGAACTAAATGCCGTTTTATGTTGGTGTTTCACATCTAATCTTACTTGCATATAAGCTGATTTAAGGTCAAAGCATGAAAATATTTTAGCACCTTCTAAAGATTCCAATGAATCATCTACCCTTGGGATGGGATATGCATCCCTGACAGTTTTAGCATTTAATTTACGATAGTCTACGCAAAGTCTCAGATCCCCATTACTTTTTTTTACGACTACTAAAGGACTGGCATATGCGCTCTTTGACTTAACTATAACTCCATCTCTACACCATTCCTCTATTTGCATTTTTACTGGTCCAACCTCCGTCGGTACTACCCTTCTATATGGTTGAGCTACTGGAACTTCGTCAACTGTCCATATTTTATGGGTCTCTACATTAGCACACCCTAACTGACTACCTTTCCTCACAAATAAGTCCCGATAGCGATCAATCAGGCCTTTGATCCCCTTCCTTCTACTTCTTATATCGCACCCAATATGTATATCTAGACCCTTATCACATTCAACTACTACTTGATTACTACCTAATTCCCAGTTACTATACTTGATCATTGCAAGAATATTCATCCCTAATATACATACACCGTCTGTTTTCGTAACTACCAATCCTACTCCTTTTAATACCTTTCCCCATAGCTCTATATCTACCATGACATTGCCATAATTATGTACTCCCATGCCATTAGCTGCCTTTAACCTTAGCTGTGTGGATTCTATTACCTCTAGCCCTAACTCCTTAACTATTCTATATGGAATTATTGATACCTGACTTCCCGTGTCAACTAAAAACTGTACTACCCTTACTCTCGTCCCTACACTAATCTTAACCCCTGCTCGCGGACAACCGCCTATTAACCAGGAATTCGACCTATTCTCCATCCCCGTAACCTGACCTACTGAGATGGGTTGCCATTTAAATGGGTTGCCGTTTTACACCATCTCGAAATATGTCCTATCTCACCACACCGATATCATCTAACCATCGGTCTACCTACTTGCCCATGTCTCTCTACCTGTCTACCACCACTCTCCCTTAACCTATACTCTAGTTCTCTAACATGATTCCCCAGCCTTTTAATTTCATCTCTATCTGTACTATCTACTCTATCTACCTTTACCGCCCGAGTCTCATATCCACCACTTCCCTCCTCACTAAGTGACTCGAACAGTCGTGCCCTCTCCCGTACCTGGCTGAACGTCTTAAGCTCCCCAGTCACTAGTAATTCCCTCCTTAGACTCCTATCCCATACATTATTTTTGAATGTGTCTACCATCAACGATTCCCAACCATCCACATCCTCCTTTAACTCTACTCCCAATCTTAAAATATCATCCGCAAAAGAAGTAATGCTCTCCTCTTCCCCTTGTCTCCTTTCTACCATTACTCTTAACCTCTCCCCTCGTGCCCTCTTATGCTTACACCTATTCCTCAAACCCTTAAATATCGCTTGCTTACTTAATAGAGCCTCGCTTAGCATTGACAATTCTAACTTAGCGCCCCCCCGTATGTGGTAAAGTATAAATCCAGCTGCCTCCTCCCCTTTAAATCCTAATAAGCTTACGCATTCATCCGCCATATTTATCCACTCATTCACATCTATACCATCACTAAAATTTGACAATTTTACATAACTCGAATCCCTCTTAGGTGGCCTCCCTACAGGTTTGGTATCCTTATCTACCTCGGTCATGATAGTTTTAGTCACAAAAGCAAAAAAAAAATGTTAAATAGGTCACTGAAACAGTCCACGTATATTGCACTTAGCTACCACAATCACGCACTCAATAAATACACTAACGTATGATACCGGGTACCGATTGGTACTTCCGGGTTTCTTGTGGCGTCTGCTTTACCGGGTACCAGTTGTCCTTCCGGGTTTCTCGTGGCGTCGATACACCGTTGTGTATGATACCGGGTACCGATTGGTACTTCCGGGTTTCTCGTGGCGTCTGCTTTACCGGGTATCAGTTGTCCTTCCGGGTTTCTCGTGGCGTCTTCTTTTACCGGGTACCAGTTGTCCTTCCGGGTTTCTCGTGGCGTCGATACACCGTTGTGTATGATACCGGGTACCGATTGGTACTTCCGGGTTTCTCGTGGCGTCTGCTTTACCGGGTATCAGTTGTCCTTCCGGGTTTCTCGTGGCGTCGATACACGGTTGTCTACAGTTGAGATAATAGTAGCCGCTGTCACCAATGTTGTACGGTCGCCGTATAGACGTAGTACTGTTATCCACAGAAGAAAGAACAACTGTGTTTCTATTTTAATCAACTTTATTCAGTATCAACCTATATAGGATAGTATGTAATAATAATAATAATAATAACAATAATATAATAATAATAGTTTACCGTGTATGCGGGTTCGTCGATTCTATCTTAGTTAGTAAATAACTGACACTATACGTTTGGTGTCCAAAATCAGAATGAAACAAATAACATAAACGCGAATCAATATTTACTGAACGCGTTCCACTCCAGTGCATCGGATAGTGGCAGTGTATTTATGGAATACCGATTGCGATAACTACAATATACGTTCGCAGTCGAGGCGCTCTTATACAATCTAAACCTATCATGACTCACTCTATAACATATATATATATATATATATATATATGAAGATATTAAAATAATAATATAGGTATATATACCTATATTTTATATATATATATATATATATATATATATATATATATATATATATATATATACAATTAATTATATACCCATTTATTTATTTATTAATTTATAAGAGTTTTTGTAGTAGTATTTTAGTATGTTAATATATAATGGTTAATGAGAAAAGCTAGGCTTATTTGAATTTTAATGTATTATCAAAATTTATTCTATATATTATTCATATAGTATTAGTTTTTATTCTTATTTAAATATTAGTATTTATTATTAATATTATCATTATTAATATGATATATCAAATTATCAATTATATATATATAAAATTAAGTCATAATATATATATATATATATATATATATATATATATTTATAAGTTATATATAAGTCATAGTCATATGTATGTTAAACATATTTAATTACCATAATACAAATTAATATGTTATATTATAAATTCTAAAATAATTTACTAGAGGCAAGTCGATGACATAGGGGAGATGATGAGAGATAATATGGAAAAATTTCTTGAACGGGGACTAACCATTTCTGAAATACAAAATAGATGTGGTTTATATATTTATCACCACTACTACTACTACTACTACTACTACTACTACTACTACTACTACTACTACTACTACTACTACTACTACTACTACTACTACTACTACTACTACTACTACTACTACTACTACTACTACTACTACTACTACTACTACTACTACTACTACTACTACTACTACTACTACTACTACTACTACTACTACTACTACTACTACTACTACTACTACTACTACTACTACTACTACTACTACTACTACTACTACTACTACTACTACTACTACTACTACTACTACTACTACTACTACTACTACTACTACTACTACTACTACTACTACTACTACTACTACTACTACTACTACTACTACTACTACTACTACTACTACTACTACTACTACTACTACTACTACTACTACTACTACTACTACTACTACTACTACTACTACTACTACTACTACTACTACTACTACTACTACTACTACTACTACTACTACTACTACTACTACTACTACTACTACTATTACTAATACTACTACTACTACTACTACTACTACTACTACTACTACTACTACTACTACTACTACTACTACTACTACTACTACTACTACTACTACTACTACTACTACTACTACTACTACTACTACTACTACTACTACTACTACTACTACTACTACTACTACTACTACTACTACTACTACTACTACTACTACTACTACTACTACTACTACTACTACTACTACTACTACTACTACTACTACTACTACTACTACTACTACTACTACTACTACTACTACTACTACTACTACTACTACTACTACTACTACTACTACTACTACTACTACTACTACTACTACTACTACTACTACTACTACTACTACTACTACTACTACTACTACTACTACTACTACTACTACTACTACTACTACTACTACTACTACTACTACTACTACTACTACTACTACTACTACTACTACTACTACTACTACTACTACTACTACTACTACTACTACTACTACTACTACTACTACTACTACTACTACTACTACTACTACTACTACTACTACTACTACCGAGACTTACTCATATCTGATCATTACGCCATTTGCTTCTCGTTAGCATTCCCTATACCTCACATTCCTACTCAATTCACTCAATACCGTAAGATCACATCTATCAATTCCTTGTCTTTCTCCAACCATATCATTACATCACTCTCTACATCCACCTCTAAATTTCCTATTCATATTGACTGTCTTAATCACAATCTTAAATTAGCTCTTGATTTATTCGCTCCATTATGTGTTCGTAAATCTCATACCAAACCACGGTCTCCTTGGTTTAACTCTGATTTACATAACCTCAGACTTATTTATCGTCGGAATAATAAACGCTGGTCTCTTTCCCACTCTCCCTCTGATCTTATATCTCTCAAGAGTTCTAGATGTAATTATCGATGCAAGCTATCCTCTACTAAATCATCTTATTATATCAATCTCTTATCTGATCTTAATCCAAACTCTAAGAAGGCTTTCGACCTGTCTTTTTCCATTATTGGAAAACATAAAAAGAAATCCCTCCCTGAACGAGATGATATGACTCTATGTGCAGACTTTGCACAGTTCTTCCAGGATAAAGTAAAAAAGATAATCGATCATCTCCCTAACTGCCTTCCTATCAGTTATGATCAAATTCTCGCTTATCCTCATCACTGGTCCTGTTTTGAATCGCCCTCTCCCTCCTTCATACTCCATTTAATACAGCGATCTAAATCTAACTCTCCCATAGACCCCATTCCACTACTCCTTCTCAAGAATATTGCTCCCACTTTGATCCTACACTTTTGTGACATTATTCGTACGTCCCTATTTACCTCTGTGGTTCCTGATTCTATGAAGTTAGCCTACATTACTCCAATCCTCAAGAAGTCCTCACTTGATACTTCCATTCTTTCAAATTACAGACCAATTTCTCAATTGTCTACTATTTCGAAAGTACTTGAACGGGTTGTTTCCAGTCAGCTCACCTCATATTTGGTGTCAAACTCTATTGCTAACAAATTCCAAAGTGCGTATCTTCCCCTTAGAGGTACAGAAACAGCTCTAACTAAGATTATTGACGACATAGCTATTTCAATTGACTCCAACTCCCCTACGTATTTAATACTTCTTGACCTTTCGTCTGCATTTGACACTGTTAACCATGCTATTCTTAGTAATAGACTAAATTCTATTGGAATTCATGGCCAAGTTCATAACTGGCTGATGTCATTTGTTTCGAATAGATCGTATTCTATTAGGATTAATAACTCGTCCTCTTCTCAATTCACTCAAGCTCATGGTGTCCCTCAGGGGTCAGTTCTTGGGCCAATTCTTTTCATTATCTACATTCTCCCCATCCAAGCCATTATCTCCAAATATCCTCTCGTTAAATATCATCTATATGCTGATGATCTCCAACTGTATACCTCATTCCCACCCCATACTGATCATATTCACATAGAGTCATCTCTGTCATCTTGCCTGGCTGATCTACGTTCTTGGTTCTCTGTGAATTCACTCTCCCTCAATATTACTAAAACTGATTCTATAATATTTTCTAAATCCAATACATTTTTCAAACTTACCTCTCCTGATCTCCTTTCAATTCCCACCTCCTCAATAGTTACCACCCTTGGCATTAGGCTATCTTCTAACCTCGACTTCTCATCCCAAATTTCTACTATTATACAAAAGGCCCAATACTTCATCTATAACATTTCTAAAGTACGAAGAAAGCTTACTTTCTCTGTCACTCTTAATCTAATTAATACTCTAGTATTTAGTCGCATCAGATATTGTATGTCATTATACACATCCATATCCATCCGACTCCTAAGGAAATTAGAATCTATACAACGTCGATCGGTGCGTCTCCTCTACTGCCTGAGAAAAGATGATCATACGTCAATAACACTGCTAATGAAGACCCTCGGGTGGCTTCCTGCTAGAAAACTGGCCGAATATCAACTTCTCTGTTTGGCCCATAAAGTCGTTTATACTGGAGAACCTGAATATCTAGCTGATCTGATTAAACCATTCTCTACGAGAGTTCAAAGATCAGCTAACCGTTACCAGATACACGCGCCTTCAGCGCACTCGACTACTGGTCTTCTGGCGTTCTCGGTGTCTGCTCCTCACTACTGGAATCGACTGCCTCTATTCATTAGATCATGTTCGAATCTAATCAGATTTAGAAAACTAATGTATGTATTATTATCTAAATAATCTCACCTTTGTTATACTTGAGTTATATTTACTATTTTTCATTTAATTCGACGACAATGAATTATATTAATTCTGGAGTCACAAAACAATAAATATTATTATTATTATTATTACTACTACTACTACTACTACTACTACTACTACTACTACTACTACTACTACTACTACTACTACTACTACTACTACTACTACTACTACTACTACTACTACTACTACTACTACTACTACTACTACTACTACTACTACTACTACTACTACTACTACTACTACTACTACTACTACTACTACTACTACTACTACTACTACTACTACTACTACTACTACTACTACTACT
>OZ025244.1:6140418-6157918 GCA_964019155.1 Osedax fenrisi | reverse complement strand
TCTAAATAATAATGTGTAGTTTGATGTGTACCTAGCTATATCAATACATTGATATCTCATTAATATGTTATTGTTTATAATCAATTAAATATTTACTTTCAGATGTGGTGTATTATCTGCATTTGTCTTGCTTTGATTGTAATCATTATTATTATAACTGGTATGTATAATTATAATATATATTTATTATATATGTATATATGTATCGTCTCTAATGTTTTTACTAATATTTAATATTTATATAATTAATTAATAAGGGTAATATTATAATATAGTGGATTAATTATCTGTATCTTTAAGAATCGTTAATATAGTATAATTATGAATTATATTTAATTTACGTTATACTAAAAATATATTTATAATTTAATTTAATTTTATAATTTTTAATTCTATATTAATATGTTAATTAAATATCATCTCATATATAAATATTATTAATCTTTACAGAAAGTGGAAAATAGTTACTTTATTACAATAAAACATGAATGAATCAGATTGATATTTTCAAGCATAATCGTCTATTAAAGATAAGAAGATAAATACAATTTTAATATTGTATTTCAAATAAGTGTTTTTATAATAAATTATTACTGAATTTGATTAATAATGTATGTATTACAATGTAAGACTAACTATTAGATACTAAATATATAAAAAATGATTTTTAATTATATACTAAGATTAATACATTTATCGTATATTTTATATATTTATATTAACATGAATATTTGAAAATCAGATATAATTCTAAAAAATATTATATCAGTACTATATATATCGAAAACTAAAATATGAGATTCATTTATATAATTGGAATTATGTTAAATAACAATTATTTACGTGTATGTATATTCTTATTTATATTTTACAGGAATATTGTTAATAATAATGTATATAAAAATTATAATAAATAATTCTTTAATCAATCATTTTCCGTTTCAAACCCATAGGTCAAACCCAAACCTATATAACTTATTCTATCAGATCTTCCAATACTATTTAATATACTGAATATACTATTAAATAAAATATATATGATTCATATATATACATTATATAATTACCATGATATGTAATGAATACACATAATATAATATTTAACCGTGTTATATGCAATATAGCATATACTGTTATTACATTTTTATGGAATACCTATTATCTTATTATTATTTACTTCCCACACGAATGAAAGGATCTACATGACCCTATTTAGTGTCTAATAAACCAAATATCATCATCATCATCATCATCATCAACATCAACATTATAATGTATACAATATTTTAGAATAAGTTTTAAATTATCTTGTTCTAAAAAAAAACAAATATTTTAATGTATATAACCATATACGTCATTTGTCCACTATCATAATATTACAAGTTTATTTATTCGAGTAAGTTTATTATGCGTAATTGAATAATATTATAATGTGTATACGAATATTTGTTTGTGAAATTATTTTATTTACAATTATTAATTAATAGCATAATTTGGTGTTGTTAGATTTCTGAAAGAAGGAGCATACGTGTACAATAGTTACTGACTCCCATTCGGTGGGAATTCTATTTAGCCTATATCTGATTACAACAATTTTGTGATTAACTTAATATATAAATAAACATACATATATATATATATATATATATATATATATATATATATATATATATATATATATATATATATATATATATATACATATCATTCGCGACATATTTGAAATTCTATAAAATTAATAAATATTTCAATTATCTATATTATAAATCATCATCAACTTAATTAATATATAAATAAACATATATATATATATATATATATATATATATACATATCATTCGCGACATATTTGAAATTCTATAAAATTAATAAATATTTCAATTAACTATATTATAAATCATTTATATCAAAATATATTTTTATAATTTAATTACACATTATATTTGCATGAATTTATAATACATCCACATATATATATTTAATTATAAGTTTTACTAATTAATTAATTAATATAATAATTATAATTATCAATTTAATCTGAATTTAATTTAAAATCACTGAAGCGTGATTATTTTTCTTAATTACATTTCCCATTTCCCATTAATATATTTGTCAATTATTATTACATAGTTGTAACAAATTTCATATAATTATCAATTATAAAGTTACATATATATAATGTATATATTCTTATTATATATATCAATAAAATCTTCTTCGTGATTTATATTATGCCTATTACTATAAAAAAACATTATATGATTAAATAACTTTACTAGAGAATATTACTAATAATATTAAATTTTAAATACGAAAAAGTGTTATTATTAAAAAAATAGATAGCAATAATATTATCCAGACAGTACAAATAAATTCATTATCTCTTAAGCGCTGTTCACATGATCAATCTATACCAGCAATTTCGCAATGGAATTCTTAAGAATTAAAGTTTAAAACTCAAGTTTAGGGTGTCCACACGAGAAATCTATTTTTTCAGTAGAATTCTTAAAAATATATATATTTTATATATATACATTTGATGAACTTATGAACTTAATTTTATTATATTATCATTAAGTGGTAATATATATATATATATATTCATAATTTAATAATTATATAAGGAATTATATATTATAATTATAATTATTAATTCATTAGTATTCATTATTTATTAATTATTAATTAAACGATGGTTAACGATTATATAATATAATTGTAATCAATTATAATCGTAAACAATTATAAATAGATTAACCCATAAAGGTAAATGCGTATGCATTAATACTCGTCAGTATACTTGTGCGTGCATTTATTTATCAATTGCATACATTATCACACAATTAGAATACATTCGGATTAGAACATTTATCAATAATCGCAGAAAAAATACAGACTGTCAGATTTTGACAATTCTTAAGAATTCAATTGCGAAATTGCTGGAATATATTGCTCATGTGAACAGCGCTTTAAAAGTAATAAGCAAATTAATAATATTATATTATTGACTACTTATATTGATTATAAATGAATAATTATTCAATACAATACAATTATTTAAACATCCTGAAAGGAAACTTATATATAATCATTTAAGAAGATAATATAATTAAAATTAATAAAATTAAATATAACATTGATAAATCATTACATATATAATATAATATATTTATAATAATTTTAATTAATAGTAACATTTAATTATCTATTATAAAAAAAACCATAAAAAGAGAATAACAAGGATCCTTATATAATATTATTAATATTAATTTGTGGAATATACGTACATTAAGATGTAAGAATAATATTTTACTTTTTTGATAAAATTAATAATAAAAAAGTTATGTCGATAATAACAATTTATTTATTAAAATATCACATGATTTAACATTTCATATACTATTTCGCTATCTAGTGTTAATGTTGTTTTTTCATTTTAAATTTATATTTTGAGGTACTAGAGATAGATAGGGAGTGCAATATCTTTCCTTTGGAAAATCTTTAGTATTACTATGATTAATGATAGTTATATATATATATATATATATAATGTAATATCATATACTCAAGTTGTTACATATAGTATTAATGATTTAAGAAATATATTACATAATAATAATGATATTATAAATATTAATCCAACGATTTTATGTAAATATGTAAATTATAATACCTATGATATTAAATATAATCAACATTGTTCTAATACATATAAACGTTCGTAGCTTGATGCTTAATATATATAATGTAATCTTACTTTTATATTTTGTTAAAATCAATTTCAGTATCATAGTCATCACAATAACTTGACTAAAGAATCACAATACAGATATATATATATATATATATATATAAAAAATCATCAATTATAATGCTATACATATAATTAGAATTAATATTAAAATCGATGGTTTAAATTAATATTTCAATAAAATGGAAACTATTTTATAGAACATTTTATAGATAGAGTTACCATTTATTTAATTATTAAAAATATAAAGATTAAAATTAGTGGTACATATAAATCACCAAAAGCAGATATAATCTATATTTAGTGATTTAATTGATAATATGTTTAATAATATTTCTGCAAAAAATAATTTATATTTAGTTGGTGACTTCAATATAAATATTTTAATGGAAATTTAATAAATAAATATTGTATATATGATATTTATAGTATGGGTTGTAGGCCGATTATAACTATACATACTTATTATAGTGATACTAATTTACTTAATTAATATAAAGGATATCGATAATGATACAAAAACATAGATTTACAATAGTATTATTAAATGTATTATAATAAAACATAAATTAACTTACATTAAAAAAATGTAGCTTAATTAAACTATTATATAAATACTCTAGGTTCATTAACATGTAGCTCTAAATAAGTATATAACTCTAATAAATTAATAGCTAATCGAAACAACATACAAAAATACATGGTATTTTATAAATAATGAAATTAATCATACAAAAGTTGTAGAAAACAATCAGTTTTAAATAAGTTTCTAGTACTAACATCATGTTTCTCTTTATAGGGTTTGTCAGCGTTATAAGTATTTTATGCTCTCTTGATCTACATATTGCAATATCTTCACTTATTGTTATTGTATTGATTTTTCTTTTGATTTGTTCATACTTTCTGAATTAATATATTAATTTACCTGTACTCATCTTTTAAATCTGAATTAGTTTTTATTTTGAGTTCAGTACTATACTCTTATCACATAGATCTAATATTTCATAGGTGATCCAGGGTGGTTTTTTCTTTATGAATTTACCTTGAGATCTGCTGGCTGTTGATTATATAACTTTATCAATATCAGAGAGTAATTTAGCCATATTAGTTAAATCTTTATTTATTAGTGATATATTAGTTTAGATAACTTATTTATCTTGATTAGGTTTCGTAGCCTTTCTAAATCATATCGTATTCTTTTATTATTTCATTTTTTATTGATACATATTTTAATTTTAATATTACAAATAACTTGATCACAGTCGTTATTGGTAACAACTTCAGGGTATGTTATGCTACTTAGTTTTTATTTTTCAGCGAACTCAAGTAGTCTTTCTCCTTGACTGTGTGATTTTCAATTTTTAACGTACTATAATATTTGGTCATATCTGATAAACATCTTAGACATATTTCGCATTCCAGTCATCTAGTATTATCATACCATATGTTTGAATATACTCGTGATAATATACTTAAATAGTTCATATAATTCTTCTATTTCTTCACCGGTATATTCAGACGTAGGCGCATATACCTGTATAGTGGTTAGATTATTTGAGTTTGCTGCTAATCTTATTGGTATGATTGTTCGAGACATATTTAAAATCAAGTATAGTTCATGTGATCTCATTCATGACAAGAAATCCAACGCCATTACGTTTTAATTTATGTTGACCGATACACAAGAATGTTTAGCCATTATCATAGATTTATTTACCATTTCACTTTCATAGTATTTCTGCTAGTCCTACTATATACCATTTATAATTCTTTACTAAGTTCTCTACTGATAATGACTTACCATTCCATATTCCAATTGTCGTTACCTTCCCGTCATTTTGTTTATGTTAACAGTATCTAATTTTCCACTTCTATCATGAGAATTTATGATAGTTAGCTCTGTATATATGTTTTATTTGTGATTGTATTTTGTCATGATAATTATTTGAGTAGACGACCCATGTGGTGCCTATCTCCTCTCCTAGACTCCTATCACAAGTATAGCCCATGTGTTGGTATGGTTTACCAGGGTATGGATATTGTATCTATAGCGAGAGAGTTAGATAAGTATTATGTATAGATAGTAAGACTACTAAATCGATAACTACAACATATAAATCTAATTTATTTTGTAAACATTACCCTATACTACAATACATGAAACCAAAGTTAAATACAATAAGTATACCTATCATTTAAATATTTCGAAAATCAAGGAAATCAAGTTTTAAATTACCCCAGTATTATATAATTTATTTAATAGATCTTTGTCGGAGGGAATATTTCTAATAGCTTTAAAAAAAGTCAAAAGTAATTCCTTAATCTAAATATGGTGATAGATCTAAACTAGAAAATTATAGACCCATTTCATTATTATATCATTTCTCAAAGTATTAGAAAAATTAAAAAATGTAGAATATTTAAATTTATAAACATGTTTAATATAATGAGTTATTCATAATATTGTTTTTGAAAAAATGTATTAACGTCTGAATTCTTTACGATGTTATTGAATAAGTTAATTCAAGGTTTGAATATTTAAATAATTGCGATATTAAATTCAATTCAATTCAATTTATTTGTAAAGACTCTTTGTGCCATAGTAATCAAGCGTCTAAAGTAAAAAAAAAAGCAATATAACGGAACATAAACAAAAATAATAAACTATTAATAATAAAAATAGGAATACAGAAAGTACTCAACATTAATATAAATTTTAAATAAAATTGTAGATATTGATATAAATAGTGATAAACAAAATGATCAGGGAAATTCAATAGTAAATAGATATATTTTTAATAGGGATTTAAAATAGGTGGTGGATTGAGTGGAGCGTAGATTATGTGGTAGTTTATTCCATCGATAAGGGGCCGATATGTGCCATGCACGAATATTAGTGGTATGTAGATTAATCTTAAAGGGTAGATGTAGAAGGTAAGAAGTAGTAGAACGGAGAGAGATAGTATGAGTAGCAATATAGATTAAGGAAGATATATATTCAGGTCGGTTGTGGTGAAGATAGTTATGTGTTAATAGAAGAGCTTTAAATATTATTCTACATTTTATTGGTAGCCAATGCAATCTATGTAAATATGGAGAAATATGTATTTGAGAAAAACGATCAATTTCTAAAATTGATCGTACTAACGCATTTTGTAGTATTTGTAATTTTTTAATTTGATAGTCAGGTAAGGAGAAAAGGATAATATTGCAGTAATCATAAAGCGGTAATATTAAAGATAAGGCGAGAGTTATAGAAACACTTAGGGAGATGGAGTTACGGATTAGACGGAAAGAGTAAAGATGAAAGTTTATATAGAGAAGAAGATTTGAGATATGGCGATGAAAAGATAAAGAACTGTATAAATAAACACCAATATATTTAGCATTATCGGAATATAAGATATTATGATTGTTTACCATGATAAATGGTGGGACTGTTAATGGGCGTCTGATAGAAGGGATGTGAATAAATATAGTTTATGTTGTATAGGGATTCAGTGATACAGAGTTATTTAAAAGCCAAATATGTATAGATTTAATACAGTTAGACATAATATTTGAAGGAAAATTGATATTAGTAGTGCATGTTACGTTAATTTGTATATCATCAGCGTATGAGAGAACTGGTATAAGGGTAAATTTAGAAATTATATTAAAAATAGGAAATATATAAATATTAAAAAGAATCGATCATAATACAGAGCATTGGGGGACTCCATAATAAATATGTATAGGAGATGATATGTACCCATTGATAAGAATAGAAGAAGTACGATCAGAAATATACGACTAAACCATTTAAGTGCATTACCGTCGATACAAATATTAACGTGATATGAGAAGACTATGGTCAATTGTATCAAATGCTGCGCTAAGATCAATTAGAACAAGACTTGTTCCATATTTATTATTAAGGTCACATAATATATGTGTTGTAACCCTAGATATGGTATCCATTGACCTGGGTAAAGCTTTCGATACTTTAGAATATAAAAAATGTCATGAAATAAAATGTAGATCATGACATTTTATTTCGAACACTTAGTATTTATATTATAAGAGGAATATATATCAAATTATTATAATGCTATTTAAATGATAGGTATTAGTGGAATGAATACTAACTATATTATTAATACACCATAAGTCATTTTTGAAGTAATGCCTTTTAATTAAAATAAAATTTGTATTTAACAACACATGACATTGAAAGTTATACATTATGATTTTAATTTTCAACTTTTGGTATTCTTCACAAATCATTACAATTGTTGTGGACTGATAAGATGATATATGCACTGCTGAGAAAGGATAGAGACGGATGGAGAAGATTTATTACTAATTCCTCATATGATGTATGCCTTATGGGATTGTAAAAGTTAAGTAATAATCAAGATAATAAAATATTTAGTTTAAATCGAAAATAGTAGATTACAATATAATTAATGAGGAAACAATTTCAAATACGATTTAAATTAATAGTAAATATATGATGTACCTATATACACCTGAAATAGTAAAACATAAATTGTGGTAGTAATTCATTACCAGGTAGGTACGTTAAACAAATTCAATAATAGAAATATAAGGTGTACAATAACATTCATCGTTTACCTTCTATAAATTAATTCATTATCATTAACTCTAAACAAAATTATTACATTTAAAACAACAAAATACATATTATCAAATTATCTTTGTTAATCAGTGAATTATCACCGATTCAATAATCTAAAAAGTACGATTCATATTAAAATAATATTTGTTTTATTTAATATATTTAACCATTATCTATCTCGTGATACCTTGTATCGCCTGAATATCGTATATATATATATATATATATATATATATATATATATATATAATTGATTAGTACCGGTATAATAATTACATGTCAAGTAGCTATGTGCATTATATATATACTTTTATCAAGAAATTATGTTATATAAAGTAGGTATTTATAATTATTGTTATATTATAAATTAATTTAATATTATTTTTAATCCAAAAATTTAAATAAATAAAAAAAAATATAGGATATAACATATTATAAATTAATAAAATCCTAAAATTATTGGCTCATTTTATGTTTTATTACATTTTAATATTTTTTTATTATTTTATTCGCACATTCTATTTTATAATTTGTTAACACGTTTTAAACACACTTTATTTTATTAGTATAAAAAATGAATTGAAACGTGATGAAATACACTGAGGGACAATATTATTATTATTATTTAATATTAATATATTATTAATATATTGAATTCTAGTATACAATTATTATTATTATTATATAACTGCCCTAAAAATAGTATATTAATATACTATGTGGGTATCGATTTAATAAAGCTACGTATAGGTTGAAATAATCATAATTATACAATTGTCTATAAACTGATTCCATTCATTCATTCATGTGCCTGTACACATTCATACATACACAATAATTATGTAAATATATAGATTCAAGCTCAGTCATATGTCATTCTAGTTACATTGATAGAGATGATAAAATATAGGGGAAAGTGAACACTTAATACGAACACTTTAACAATAAATGATTATATGACTTTTTATAACATTTATATAACATTTATGACTCAATATTTGTATTCAAAAATTACAATATATTAATATTATATGATCATAGATATAATTGTGATCTTAAAATTGTATTTAATATTTGTGTTCAATAGATAACGGGGTGTACATATTCGCTACCCATATCCGAATACGGATACCCTGTGTTATAATACGGACACTCTATATACAAATAGAAAAACTATATATTATTGATGAACCAATCAGATAAATTACAATTACATTATTTATAATTAATTTTATGAATAATGTAATATAATTTAATTAGTAATTAATTAATTTATTTTTTTAATTAATAATACAAGTTACATATCTTAATAATAACATTTTTAGATTTAGCTTCATTGGAGGTAATAATATTATAAATAACGCGATTTTTATGAAAATCAGAATAGTTCACACGCTGCGCGATAAATAGTTATATGGTATCCATACACAGTTAGCAAATATGGTACAATATGTGATTCTCAAATGGTACATTAGCTCATGTGTCATCTGAGGATATTAATTTGAATTATAATGTATTTCTAGATGGTACATTAGGAAATGTATTTGAAATGGTACAATACAGCGTTTTCAAAATGCACATTAGGAAATTTATTCAAATTTATTCAAAATGGTACAATACAGCGTTTTCAAAATGGTACGTTATATAATATAATGTAAATGGTACATTAGGTTTTTTAAATTATGGTACATTAGGAAATATATGTGAAATGGTACATTATATAGTTTTCAAAATGGTACTTGTAATATAATATGTAACAAAATATATAATAGACACGCCCCCATTATTAGTGATACACACTTCACTTGTATCTTAGCAGCCAAACCAATAACACCTAAGTTAATCTATAATAGATAATACTATATACCCCAAACCATGAAGAATCATCTGCATAGTACTCTGGCATATATCTTGAAGCTACCCAAAGGTAATACATCCTACATATACTAGTATACCCAATACATATATATATACATATATATATTATATATACATTATATATCTAGGATAATATTATCATAATCTTAACATATAAGTTAGACGAACCAATTGATATAAATAACATAGTACATGGTAATAGCGGTTGTTCTTTAACTAGATAGTTAAATAGTGATATTAGTTATGTGGTATTAAGATTTGGGATTAAAATCATAATTATAAGGCAAGCTTATTATTATTAGATTCGACATACATTAAGTACAGTGTACTTAGATTATTACATAACAAGTTGTTATTGTAAATTAATTAAAAATTAATTAGAAAAAAAAAAAACCAATTAAAAATTAATTAAATAAATAAAAATATACATTGTATATTTATTACATAATAAGTTTTTACTGGATATTATTAATTGTTTATTTTAATAGTGTGTATAACTCATCGATATAAAGAAACTTTCTTTATATCGATGGTATAACTATCTTATGGGTACCCATAATGTCAAAATAATCATATAATCATTTGTAATGTGACTTATCTATTTTTTATATAAACATACTCCTTATATTTACACCATATACTAAACATTATGTATAATAATTACCAACATAAAAAGGTTTTAATAATTATATAACATTTTTGTTAACGGTTTTTGAGATAATTATCATTTATATATATATACTTAATACTCCTAGGAATTCTAGATAATAATATGTTTTATACTCTTTATTATCAACAAATATATATATAAATATAATGTTCAATTATTATCTTAATTATTTTATACAGATACAAGATACTCAATCACATCGACATGTCAGATGAAGAGAATAACAAATTTCAGATAAATATAATGTTAATATTCAATTAATGTTTATAATTATTATTAAGGGGTGTGCTCATTTCATTTGTTTTTCACAAATTATTCACATTTTATTTAAAGATATAATCAATTATTAAAATAATGTATTAAATGTCGTCCAGAGAGCAGCTGTGTGTATGTGTCTGTAATGTGACTTATCTATTCTTTATATAAATATACTCCTCATAAATGATATACTAAACATTATGTTTAGAAACTTTAGATTCATATCTCGCTATTTTTTTATAAATTTAATTAAGTTAGATATTACTAATATCATATTAGATAATTAAATTCATGTTAGTAATGCATTATAATATACTAGCTGTACCCTACCCGGCTTTTCTCGGTTCTTGATTATTATGATATATAGTATTTATTAATTGTAGCTATTCCTGATTCTGCATTACTAAGCTTTACATTTATTCTTAGTTAATAATTACTAATTCTAATTGTTTCTGAGCAAGAGTTGTTCTTTTTAAAGATGTATTCATAATATATTTGGCATAAAGCAATACTTGTTTCTTATATAGAAAATATATTTAGAATATATACTATTTTATTAATTATATATTTAAATAAAATTCTATAGGCTTAGGCTTATATTTTCGACTGTATTATATGTTATATTTTCAATATTTGTTTATTATCTAGAACATATAATTATAGATTTTGTATATATATATATATTAATCAATATTTCTTTTACATAGGGTATTACTAAAGCTCAAATGATATTTTGGAGAGATGGACAGTGCACAATAATATGTGAGAATCAAATCATTTATATAAATAATGATATATTAAATGCCTTTAATGTATATTTTATCATATACCAATTGTTTAACATTAAATAC
Organism: Osedax fenrisi; assembly: GCA_964019155.1. NCBI lineage: Eukaryota > Metazoa > Annelida > Polychaeta > Sabellida > Siboglinidae > Osedax > Osedax fenrisi. The sequence goes on along the minus strand of OZ025244.1, from coordinate 6,145,889 downwards.
CCATCTAATATTTATAATACATGTATTTTATAAATAATTTAATTTGTATAGAATTTAAAACTACAAAATTGTTAAATTTAATAAAAAAAAAAAAATGTTTATATCTTATTTCATTCATTATCTAATTATTTAATTATATACATATATATTACTATTATATATTATTATTTATATAGTATATATTAAATATCGTAACTGGTTCCAGATATAAAATATTACAATAAATTATTTTCTAATGCTACACTTGCTTATTTTTGTAGGTATATTAGCTCATTTTAAAATGGAACATTAACACTAGTTCAGATGGTACATTAGGTTGTTTTCAAATGGTACATTAGCTCATTTTCAAATGGTACATTAGATTGTTTTCAAATGGTACATTAGCTCATTTTCAAATGGTTCATTAGATTGTTTTCAAATGGTACATTAGCTCGTTTTCAAATGGTACATTAGCTCATTTTCAAATGGTACATTAGCTCGTTTTCAAATGGTACATTATCCCTTTTAAAATGGTACTTGAGCTTGTTTTCAAATGGAACAAAGCTATGGTCGCGTAGGTCATTCTCAAATAACCACATATATGTGGCATCTGGGCGACAACGACTGTATCCTTTTCAAATACCCTCTAGTACCATATTTTTCTAACTGTGTAGTAATACATCTATAGTGTCCGTATTATGGACGTATATTACCTCCGATAAATGCCTATAACTTAATTAATATCTTATAACAAATATAGCAATTATATATATAATGTTTAGAATGCTTAAGTTTTTAATAATATATTTTTATTTTTTATATCGATTTGAATATTCTTGAGAATGTTTTTGGTTGAATTTTTTTTCATAAATTTAAAAACCTAATACAAAAATCAGTTTTGTTGACATATCAGCCCTATTTTGTATAATTAAAAATAAAACATACTTATTTATACTATTTATATAATAATACAAATTATTCATCAACAAATGTTTGAGTCCATATTCTGGCACTGTCCGTATTCAGTTACTTTCCCATAGATATATATTAAACTATTATTGGTATTAAAAAAACAATTATGCTATACAGTAAATATACAAATAAATAAGAACTTTTATAATTATTATTATATAATTATAATTATATATAAGTATACTTTAAATTTAAGATACAAATAAGTTCGATAGTAGAGAAAAAATTAATCAAATTTAATTAAAATATTAATTAAAGAAATATGAACAATTGATTTTGAGGGATTTAAATAATTATTATTCATTCGTTTATATTACAAAACAAATATACAAGTTAAATGAAAGTGGGTTGATTATTATTTTAAGTATAGTGTGTCGAAAGCGGCATATATATCAGAGATAATAATACTTAGGGTAGATGTGTTATTGTCTATTGTGAGATTTAAGTCATTAATAAATAAGATAACAACAGTTTTGGTAGTGTAGTTATTTCTATTAGAATTATGTATGTTGTCTTGTAATTTTTTGTTATAAAATTATAAATCATTTATCTGTATATATATATATATATATACTGCAATTTTATAAGTATTTTGGGATATATTTCATGATAATAATAATAAGCATAATAAGAAATCATAATTATTTTGAGTTTAATAGGATGTTAATAATTTCTTTGAATATCACGGATATTAAATAGCTTTTTTTTACCTTTTTAAATACCCAGGAAACCAAATGTAGTTGAAAAAACTATTTTAAACTAGTTTATTATCAACGTTGAAATATATAGGTTAATGTGAGCAATTTAAACTAGGTTATATTAAACATATTTTAAACATATAATAAAACTGAATTTTTTAAATATGTTTATAAACTAAGTTAAATTAAACATAATTATAAACTAGATTTTTTAACTATATATTTAAACTAGGTCAAATTAAACATAAATATAAACTAGATTTTGTAACTATATTACTAAGTTAAATTAAACATAAATATAAAATATATAATTTATCTATATATCAAAATTAGTCTAAAGTAAATATACTTAAATTATATATATATGTGTGTATATATATATTATAATATTCTACATATTTTGATTAAATAAGTGACATTACCATTATCCTATTAAAAGAAAAATAGTTTTTAAATATATATTTATTATTTAAGTAATAATATCATCGTCATTTTCACAAGCTGTCACAGATTCGTTTTGTTTTCCTGCCACAGAATCGTTTTATTTTCCTGCCAAACATTTAATATTATTATTATAGTAAATAATATATATATATATATATTAGTGTTATCATTGAACACTAATATGTGCATATATGGTAACTATAGGTATTAAATATTGATTTTAATATCAAATTGAAATTTTAAACCAATAAAAATTAAGGGTGTATTAAAATATGAGGCGCGTATTAAAATATGATTAATATTTTTATTTAACAACAACATTTTATTACATATTTTAATATCTTATTTATAAACTTGTAAAATTTCTGTAATTATTTGTGAGTATTTATTTTAATAAGTGATTTATAAGCGTAATTGATATAATAATTATTTGAAATTGACAGGATTTTTGTAAATACTTGTCACATTTAATTATATATTTCGATATCGTATACAAATATTTTACTAAAAAATTTATATTTTTACATTAAGTATAGATTATTGATAAAGTATAATTGATAAAAAAATCACATATGTATATACTTACTTACTTATGTCGAACTCCCGTTCGACCCTTCTTTACAATTTTCTTCCAATCATCACGAATCATCATAACATTACGTATTTCATTCACATCATCTAGTCCAGTATCCTTTTTTAAATTATCAATGTACGTCACAGCTTTTCTTCCTCTGTTGCTTTTTCCAGACGTTGGTTGCCATAAAATCAGATCATGAGCTACTTCATCGTCGTGACGGATGCAGTGACCTGCTATTCGCAGACGACGAGTAGTTATAACATCGGTAATTTTTGGTAGTTCTTTATAGAGTTCAACATTTGTTATATGGTCTCTCCATGATACATTCAGAATCATTCTTAATAACCTTGTATAGCATCCATTTATTCTCCGTTCAAGTGATTTGTCGATCGTCCAAGTCTCACTGCCATATAGTAGGATACTTTCAATAGTGGCTTGAAAAGTCCTAATCTTTAGTTTTCTTTATAACTTGGAATTCCAGAGTTTTTTCAACTTGTGACATGCCTGCCAAGCTAGTGCCTTTCGGATCTCAAAGTCTTTTGATGAGCTACTCATCCATGCACCCAAGTATTTAAAGTTATTTACTATTTTAATATCTACATTTAGTAATGAGTGGATATTTATTGGTTCACTTTGAGAAAAAGCCATTATTTCAGTTTTTATTGTTTATTTTTAAACCTAATTTTAAAGCTTGGGTTTCTACATTTGATAGTAATTCTTGAGCCTGCTCAATATCTTGTGATATTAAAGCAATATCATCTGCATAGCTTAGATCTGTAATCACTTTTGCTGGTACCCTACGACTCTGTTTCCTAGTTAGTTCAAAACCAAGATCTAACTGTTTTCCTTTCACAGCCATTCGCATTGCATAGTCAAGCACTATTATAAACAGAAAGAGGGCCAGCGTATCACCTTGTAGAACTCCAGTAGTTATATTAAACGATTTGGTTTCTCCATCAGGTGTTAGTACTTTCGCTTTGGTTCCTTTGTATAATGTTTCTATTGCTTCTACGATAATAGTGGGAATTCCGTAAGCCAAGAGTATTTTGAACATATTATTTCTATTTATAGTATCGAAAGCTTTCTTAAAGTCAACAAAAGTAATGATTGCTTTTAGATTCTTTTCTTTGATACCTTCTATTAATCTTCGCAGTGCTAGTATATGGAAACGAAACCGGGAAATGGACGGAAACCATTTTGGTTATGCCGGAGAAGGGGATCTATAATTGGCTGAATTCTATTAAGTATCATCTTATTAGTTATTTTTAGAGCAATAACAGATATAGCAATTCCTCTATAATTGTCGACTTTATTAAGATTACCTGATTTTGGTATTGGCATTATTTGACAAGTAGACCATTGAATAGGTTTTTGCTTTTCAAGTAAAATTTTATTTGCATATTCTAGAAGGATATCCAAAATTTACAATATTTGAAAGCTTCAGGTGCAACACCATCAGGTCCTACTTTTTTCCATCTACTAGATTATTCTTTACCATTAGATATTCGTCTTTTGTAAAAGCGTTGGTAAATATTTCTGTATGTTTAATTACAATTTCTGGTTCAAAATCATCAATTTCTTCTTCAGAATTATTATTGCCGAGTAAATTTGATAAGTAATTTTTTGAACTTGTTTCCCACATCTCTCTTACTAATACCGTTATTTTAGGAGATTTCAATTTTCATATTGGATCTGATAATACTGCTGCTCTTTCTTTTAATAATATTTTACAATCTTTATCTTTAACTCAACATGTATCTGAAAGGACACATATATCTAATAATATTCTTGATTTAATTATCAGTTCTAGTTTTCATCTAAATTATTTAACAATTCTTCCAATTAAATTTCTTATTTCTGATCATTATGCTGTTTCATTCATTCTGAACGTTAATATTAACTGCAATTCAAATCGAACGATTAGTTACAGAAATATTCGCAATATTGATTATGAATCTTTTAGTACTGATATCAAGTATCATACTAGCTCCAATTTCAACAATATATCTATATCTTTTTTAGATCAAATTCTTACTTTTCTACTGAATAAATATGCTCCTTCTAAAAATAAAGTAGTTAGTGATCGTACTAATGAATGGTTCTCGAATGATAATTTATATATCAAACGCCAAATGAGAAAAGCTGAAAGAATGTTCAATAAAAACTCAACATCTTTTAACATGATAAATTTAAAAAAGTTAAAATTATCTTTTAAAAGGAGTATAACTTCTACTAAAAAAGAATTTTATAAAAATAAAATTTTAAAGTGTGGTAATAACATGGGCAAGCTTTATGCTTTCACTAATTCTCTTCTAGGTAAATCTCATCACAAATCTTATCCTAATATTGCTGATGATATTTTATGTAATAATTTTAGTGATTTTTTCATTTCTAAAATTGATATTATTTACTCAGTCATTAAAATAAAATTGTCATCCCCTTCTATAAATCAATACAATTATTTGAATAATTCCTCTGAAAATTCTCAAAATACTCATTTAAATCAAACTCCTACTCTTACTTATTTTACGCTCCTTCTAATGTTGACATCTATAATCTTTTAGTTACGGCTTCTTCTGCTTCTCCCTCTGATTCTCTGCCTCTTACTGTGATGAAATATTTAGCTAACACACTCACTCCACTTTTTTCTTCAATCATTAATCAATCCCTTATTACAGGTGTTATTCATTCTATTTTAAAACATTCTATTATTACTCCTATTTTAAAGAAAAATAGTCTTAATATAAATGAACTCTCGAACTTTCGCCCTATTGCTCAACTACCTTTAATCTCTAAAATTC
>OZ025244.1:6062918-6135418 GCA_964019155.1 Osedax fenrisi | reverse complement strand
GTAATTATAACTGTAAAACATTTGTACCTAAATTAAATTTTAACAAGGCTAATTTTGATCTAATAAAATTGGAACTGTCTACAATTGATTGGCCAGTAGTGTTAAATTATAAAATAAATTGTTCCTCTTTACTTGATATATTTATTTCTACCGTAAATGGTATAATTTAAAAATTTACACCCGTTACTAAAAGGGGTCAGTTTATACACCCCCTACATATCAAAAAAATAATCAATAAATATAAAAAGTTTCAGAGTTTATCTAAATCTATCCCATCTTATTATGTAAAATGGCGGAGTTTGCAATTTAAACTTTATTCAGAAATTAAACTTTATAATATAAAAACTGAAGAACATGCTCTTAATTCTAATGATAAATCTTCTTTTTTTAAATATATCAATTCCAAACTTAAGTCGAAATAACCTTTGTCTGTTCTCAGATCAAACTCAGATGGTTCTATTATAACCAATCACTCTGATATTCTGGAATGATTATCCTTACAGTTTAATTCTGTATTTAATAATAATACATCACCTGTACCGAATATACCATCAATAATTTTTAAAAATACATTTGAATCATTTCCTTTATCACCTGAAACTATTAGAAAATTTCTTTGTTTTTTACCTAACAAGTTTAATAATTCTTCAGATGGTCTACCGAAAGGGGTATTAAAAATTCTATCATTTAGGTTATGTGAACCTTTATCCATAATTTATAGTCGTTTCCTTAAGGAAGGCTATTGCCCAGATTTATGGAAACATTCCTACATTACACCTATATATAAGAAAGGTGACCCAACACTAGCTGAAAATTATAGACCAATTAGTATCTTACCGAGTTCTTTGATACTCTTTGAAAAAATTCTATCTAACCATTTAATTTACTTCCTTCGAGATAATAATCTAATTAATGATAATCAATACGGTTTTCTTTCGGGTAAATCAACTGATCTTCAGTTATTAAAATTTTATCGAGACATATTTAAAGCTAAAGATAACTCTAAATCTTCGGATATTATCTATATTGATATGGCTAAGGCCTTTGACAAGGTATCGCATAAATTATTACCTCATAAACTATTTAATATTGGTATACAAGGAGATGTCCTGAAATGGATTAAATCTTACCTATTTAATAGAATTCAAAGCGTTAAAATTGATAACTATATGTCTAAACCCCAAAAGGTAATTTCAGGTGTTCCACAAGGTTCTGTATTAGGACGAATTCTATTTCTAATATACATTAATGACCTTCCCGACTGTGGAGAAACCTTCATATACCTGTATATTTGCTGATGATGCAAAAATTGGCCATATTCTACAGTCATCTGATGATATACGTCTTCAACTAACACTTGCCAATATTGATAAATGGATGTCAACTTGGCAACTTGAACTAGCAACGTCCAAATGTAAAGTTATGCGTATTGGTAATTGTATCAACAAATCAAATTATTATCTTAATGATAATTTATTAAAATATTGTACATATTATAAAGATCTTGGTATAATATTCACAGATAATCTAAAATTGTATACTCATATATCTGAGATATGTTCTAAAGCATATAGAATATCGAATATGATATTTAGATCTTTCATAACTAACCAGTTATCTCCTTTAGTATGTGCATACTTAACATATATACGACCAATTCTAGAGTATGGTTCTTCTGTATGGAATCCTCATTCTAACTATATTGGGTATAATGACTTACTTGAAAAAGTGCAAAGAAATTTTACTAAAAAATTATTTTATCGTTGTAATTTATCATATTTAAATTATTCTGATCGATTAAAATTCTTAAATTTACATTCACTCTCCCAACGCAGAACTATTGCCGATCTTACTCTGGCTTATAAACTCATCAAAGGATTCGTTGATGTGCCGGTGTCGGACATTATGAGTACATACGTATCATCTAGCAGGGGCCCGTCAATAAAGATAAGGAGAATGAAATCAAGGACCAAACCACTATTCAACTACTTTGGTAATAGAATATCTTCAGATATGAACAAACTACCAGATCTGATATTACGATGTGAAACTGTTTCTTCTTTTAAAGCCTTAATGATTCGTAGTATAATTAGATGAACAGAATTCTCTAATTCACTGTATTGATTATGCTGGTTTTGATGTCAGGATATGTCAACACTACTACATTAAGGGAATGACCAACCCTTGGGGCCTGATCCACCTCATATGGGTTATCCAACCTCTAACCCGAGACCTCCGATCTTAATCGGTGTTATCTTTATGGTGGAAATGAGAGTTCTGATTTTCTTTTATGATGTTTTCATTTTAATTCATATTATATGCTCATATTTGCATATAATATTCATATATCTTATGTTCGGCATGCATAAACCAAGTCGTTTTTTTATTAATTATAAACCTATTGTTAATTTTTGTACCATGTCGTTTTGGGTTTCAATTTATATCTGTTTTGTCTTCATTATTTTTGTTTATATATTTATTTTTTGTTTACCTAATAAACTATATATTATTATTATTATTATTATATTAAGTATGTGCTTATCCTTAATATGCTTATTGATGTAAAATCCCAATATATATATATATATATATATATATATATATATATATATATATATTTATTATTAAGTATGAACACGGATAGATATAAAAGTAAAACTTATGATAATCCGTTGAAAACAAAATCAAGATATCTAGAGATTAGAACATCCTAGAAAAATTAGTAAACGATTCTAAAAAAATGTCATAACAAATGTCATGATTATATATTAGTAAGTGACCATAAGAAAGAATCAATAAGTTGTCAACACTTCTCAGCCATATATGTACCATTAATTAATTTTATAAAATGGGTCTTAAAATATAATTTAGAAGTGAAAACGACATCTAAGTTCCTGTATGGGATGAAAGGATTCTATCAAATGAAGTAACAACATATATATATATATATATATATATATATATATAATATATATTATATATGTATATAGTTGATATATAGTGTATATGATTAATAATAGTAAGACAAATATATACTACATATATTCAATCAATAATACGTAATAAATTTAAAAAACAAGGTTCATATTATTTATAATAATATATACATATATTATTATTATTATTATTATTTATTTTATGCATGCAAGTGTATATCTAGTATTACTCCATATTATACACCATATACTACGTGTAATAACATAACCTGGGTTTGATATAATCTTTTATTCGGTTGAGCTGTACCTTGTGGAGGTGACTGGTTAGACCTGTCAATTATTGTAAATTCAATATTTTGTTCTTATAATCATATTAATAGTAATACTAATTTTATTATAATGGCATCAATATAACAAATATCATTCTAGTAGATATTTATTGATCATAATAACAATATTTAAATATGATGATGATGATGATATTGAGTTTATTAGCACTAAAATAGGGTCATGTAGACCCCTTCGCTCGTGCGGGAAGAAAATAATAATAAAATAATAGTAATACGATAATAATTTGATAATAATATACATTCAATATACAACGGAAAAACAATAATAAACAATATAAAGGACTATTATATACTACAGTCTGCATTGATATGGTGTAGTTGTATATACTACAGACTGCATTGATATAGTATAGTGTTATATAATAATAAGATAATAATAATACAATAACAATTTAATAATGATATAAATGTAATATAACACGGATACAAATAATAAGTTGGATGATTTAATGATTATGGGTGAGAGAGAAAAGAAGAAGTAAAATTTATAAATCTTTTGTGGGATCTAATAGAACGAATGGTAGGAGGGAGGGAATTCCATAGGGTTGGACCGGAATTTTTAAAAGCTCTAGAATTTAGGGAAGTTTTACTAGAGTTCTGGGAGATAAGTAGAGGAGCATTTTGGTAACGAAGAGAAGATAATATAGTACGTTTTTTAATTAGATCAGAGATATAGCTAGGGGTAAAAGAATATATTGATTTATGGATTATAGATAGTATACGTAATTTACACCTGAGGGAGAAGGGTAGCCACATACGAGATGATTGATGAGATGTTGTATTAGAGTGATCCAGTCGAGTTAAACAGTAAGTAGTACGTATTGAGGAACGGATAATCCGATTAAGTGGAGCAGTAGATTTAGCAGGAAGTAAATTCAGTAGGGAAGAACAGTAGTCAATACGTGAAAGTACAAGAGCATTAATTAGAGTTTTAGTAAGGTTTCTGGAAAGTGATGTCCGTATTTTTTTAATTCTGAAGAGATGAAAGTTGGATGATTTTGTAATGGATGATATGTAATTCTTAAATGATAATTTATCATCAAATACTAATCCTAGGTTTTTGGAGGAATGAGAAGGAGAAATAATCATGTTATTTAGAGTAAAGTTTGGAAAGGAAGTTTCAGAAGTAGATATGTTAAGTACAGTAGTCTTAGAGGAATTAATTAGTAGTTTATTGGAGAGGAGCCATAATCTAAATATATTAAAATCATTAAATATATTATCCAAATATATAATATTTATAAATTATATACTCTATTTATATGTATTCACATAATTATATAAATATATAATTATATATATATTTACTAGCTGCCAGAAAATATCAAAAATTAAATGTACAACAAATTAATTTCTTAAATATTAAATACTTATTAAATATTTGTTTTAAATATTTCAAATATTAGTGGAAAAATATTTCAATATTACAAAATATATTTTAAAAAATACAAAAAATATAAAAAGATTTTACAAAATATATTTTAAAAAATCGAAAAATATTTTTTAAAAATGTCGAAAAATATATTTTTTAAATGTTTATAAAGATTTCAAAAAAATATTTAAAAGAAATTCAAACAAAATTTAAAAATATTTCTAATAAATTTTGAAAATATTTCAAAAAAAAATTTGAAAATATTTTTAACAAATTTCAAAAATATAATAGATTAAATGTAAACAAAATATTTCAATAAAGTGTCACTGTAGATTTGTCATGAAAAAAAATAATTATAATGGAAAAATTCAATTTTCTAGTACATACAATGTCATATTTAATTATACTAACTATGATACATGCAGTATATATATATATATATATATATATATATATATATATATATATATATATATATATAAATGTACTACTAGTTATAAGTTATATGTTATTTTATATATATAGTATTAAAAATACGAAGAGATTAAAATCAACATAATCATATGATAATCTATAGATATTATTTTTTTTATAACTCATAATTATACGTTAACGTACAAAGGAAATATTACATTATTTATAATAATATACATAACTACAATGATAAGAATAAAAAACATAATATCTCATACATTACTCATATGATTATGTTGATTTATAATCTGTTCGTATTTATAATACTATATATAATAATATATATATATATTTGTTATTATATACCTTATATACCATATATGGTTTCGGATATAGACAACTTTATGCAGATATCCCACCAAGATAACACGTTTTATTTATAATGAATTATCCTACAGTCACATATATAATATATATATATATATGAAATGTAATAATTAATAATAGATTAATAGTTACAATTATATATCATATATTGTAAATAAATAGGAAAAATAGATTTTAATTATATACATGTATTATAATTAACAAATCTAGGAAGAGTGTTCCCTAATTAACTTATGTTTGACAATATAACAACACATCGTATTACTATATTAATCGGTAATTACACATAACTAATACATTGATAATACTTTATTTATAATCTAATAAAGGATTATAATAAGTGTACAATAGTAATTAATGATATATATGTATAAATAAAAAGTATAAGAATTGCTATTATTATTGTATACAAATTATAAATGTTTAAATGCAGAATAAAAGCGAATACTTAAATATATATATATTTTTTTTTCGGACAATGGTTAGTTAATAACCAGAGCCAATTATCCCATTTATTAGCGAAAACATATTAATAAAAATATGACGAAGTAGGCAAGGGAGAGGCCAGGTAATTAAGGATATTACAATAATCCATTGCAGCAGTATTTGCGATAAATATTTAGACTGCCTGTCATGACACGAATACTGAGTAGCGTAATATCATGCTTCCTCAGGCCTAACGAATATAGGTCTTTAGACGTTAGGGATGAGGGTATACCACGCCAGTTCCAACAAGAGGCACTTAGTTTAGCCTGATTTGCACCAGTAAGTTGTTTTGCGTAGGAGAGTATTTCAGGTTTGTTATAGTAGTCAGTTTTGTGTCGGTAATTAGTATCGGTGTCTATTGTATCAGTTGAGATTTGCGTATCTATAATATAAACAATGTCATTTCGGTAAGCCAGTAAGTCAGGTTTGCGTAAGCCAAGTTGTGTTCGTATGTGTGGTTCCAGTATAGTTGTAAATTTTTACTTTTTAAGTAGAGTGATTAAAAGAGCGTTAACATAATTATGCCTGTGATTATGTTATTATAATTAAATCTACAGGTCTGCATAATATGATTTAGGCAGTCATATTTATAATTACACCCTCGCCTTAAACAGTTTGTATTTAAACTTGGAAACATACGTTTACATCTGTAATGTGTATATAGTAGACCGTGCTTTAGCTTTATCATATCTACAAAATCGCGACCAGAAAACATCTTTATAGGAGAAGTTATCCAATTATTAATAAAAGGACTATGCGTGCCTAATTCTAAACCCTTGCCATCATCACATCGTATTACTATATTAATCTGTAATTACACATAACTAATACATTGATAATACGTTATTTATAATCTAATAAAGGATTATAATAAGTGTACAATAGTAATTAATGATATATATGTATAAATAAAAAGTATAAGAATTGCTATTATTATTGTATACAAATTATAAATGTTTAAATGCAGAATAAAAACGAATACTTAAATATATATATATATAAATATATATATATATATATATATATATATATATATATATATATGTATATATATATATATATAATGTTATATATATATATATATATATATATAATTATATATATATATAGATATATTAACTACCTGTGTGGCTCAGTGGCTAAGGCGTCAGACACACAATAAGTAGGACACGGGTTCGACCCTCGTCCGGACCATTACTAAATTTTATAAAATGGGTCTTAAAATATTATTTAGAAGTGATCTTATATAATTGTGTATAAATAAATGATCGGCTCTTGTTAAAACCATTGATGCCCTTACATAAAGCGGCTTCGAAGGGACATTAGAGCCATATATAAGTGAAAACTTCATCTAAGTTCCTGGGTGGGATGAAAGGACTCCACCAAATAAAAATAACAATAACAATAACAATAACAATATATATATATATATATATATATATATATATATATAATGTTATATATATATATATATCATATAATTTAAACATTTTAAACAAAATAATTACAGGTGATATATATAAATAATTACAGGTGATTATTTTTCTCTTTCTTTAATATTTAACTTTGAATGCCTATTCACGAATCACAACTTTTATCCTACTAATTTATTTATATCTCATTTATTATTGTAATTTAAATTTTATATTTATTTCTAATTTTAAATATGTAAACATATGTTTATTGTTTTCGTATGTGATTAACCATTAATCATTTCATTTTTTTGTATATTGCTATGATTATATTATTATGTTTATCATTGTTTATATTTTATTATTTTATTTGAATATAAATGATGATATGGCTTGCACATACTGTTAGGAGGTTTCGAATCAATAAAGCTAATCACTTTCACTGATCATCCTTAGAATTTGTCTATAAACCTAATTCATTCATTCATTCATATATACGTCTAATTGGCTATTTTATTTAATATTGTGTTAAGAGAATCATAGGTACACTGTAAAAAATTAGGGTACAACAACTCATTTTTATAGGGTACGGTAATCGCAAAATCGAATATTATGAGTGATGTACCCTAATTAGGGTACACCATGAACAAATGCATTAGGGTACGATGCAACGCTTTTTTAGGGTACATCAATGCTATTAATTAGGGTACACTGTATCAAAAAATGAAAAATGATAGTGATGTACCCTAATTAGGGTACAATATATACAAAATCGTTAGGGTACAGCACTATACATTTTTAGGGTACATAATATCTATTTGTTAAGGTACACCATGTTCAAAAATATAACATTACTCAAATGTACCCTAATATAATAAATGCGAGGGGTGGTGGTTATAAGTTTCAACTATAGTTGATACCCTATACACTGTTACAAATAAGAGTATAACATTATGAATTATATGGTATAACATATGGAAATACGAGTTATACCATACAATTACGTTAAATGGTATAAGATCACATATTATATGGTATAAAATTTGATTTTTTTAGTTATACCTATAGTTTAATTGAAATGGTATAAGATCACAAATTGTATAGTATAACATTTGTTTTTTTAGTTATACCATATAGCTTAATTTAAATGGTATAAGATTACGAATTATATGGTATAACATTCGTAATCTGTAGTTATACCATTAGCTATTAAATATAATGGTATAACTTTATGAATTATATGGTATACAATATGGAAATAAAATAAGTTATACCATAACATTTTAAAATTAAGTTTATATTTGATTGAAAATAAAATGTATAAGAATATAATTCATAATAGTATCCTTAATATAACAGTCTACTTATTGTTGTGTTATATTATTATAGACATAGCATTTACTGCTTCTAATTGAAATTAAAGTTTTGAGAAACTATATAGATTCCCCATAGGGAAATATGTATACATATACATATTTCCTATATTTTATATACAAATACTTATAATTATTCGAGTATATGTATATATATATATATATATATATATATATATATATATATATATACATAATTCCATTTTATTTATTAACATATTCTATGTCCATCTACACTCAACATGATAAGCATCTATTTGTTAACACATTACAATATACATAAGGTATTTATACTTATATTATATATATATATATATATATATATACAAATTATATCATATATACAATAATATAAAAGTTTATATAATATATAATTTTATAATATATTTATATATTATTTATAATATGTAATTAAATTGTTTGAATATAATTATATAATTATATATATATATGTTATAAAGTCAAAGTTGTAGATATATCGATTAATGTAATATACATTTATGCATTAAATTAAAGGCATTTAGCATTACGTAACAGAAATCGATATATCTACATAAAAACTTTAAACTATATTTCGGTGTCTCGCTCTGTGTTAATTACATAGCCATAGCCATGTAAATGTTTATTTTTCTGATATTTTATATTTGTATCATCTGTAAAGTATATTTCGTTATTTTTCTATAGAATAAATTCCACTCGGTGAGATTGCATCATTCTTCGGTCTGCATCTCATCGGGTAGGTACTATTATTATTATTATTATAATTATTATTATTTTATATTAATATTATGTTCAACAGGTCTTTACTTTGATTAATAAACTGTATTATAACATTCACTTTATTACATATATATATATATATATATATTATAAAATCATGATAACTATATGCTATATATTAATATGCAGGAAACTGATGAATTATTTGCAGAATTTCAAATTTCATTTAAAATATTATAAAAACTGCCGGAGAGGAATAGTGAGTTGATGGGGATGATAAAGCATATAGGTATATACGTATATACAAAAATGTATAAACGAATATATTGATGTACTAGGTAGCGCTACTAGGAAAACTGATCAAACAGGTAATTTAGTTATCTAATTAATAACATTAGTTAAATATCTATATAAAATAAATATGCAATTATATTTGATTATTCCATGGATAGTATACTATATATTGTCTATATGATATCATATATGGTCAATTATTTATTTTATCTTTAGCTCACAATGTAATTAAATTTAAATAATATTAATAATAGGTATATATATAAATAATGTTAACTGTTGTACAAATATTATCAATATCATTCTATCCTTAATAAAATATAGATTATAAAATGTATAATTAAATATATAATATAATATTTCCTAAAATAGATGCGTGAATCTTATATTTTATGATGGAAGTTTTCGAATTATTGAAAAATTAATTTACAATGAAAATAAAGATAAGGTTACTTAATAATTACTTACTAATTATTTAATAACTATGTATTTAATATTATAGTTATTTTATGATTTTTCGTATGCTAATTCAAAAGTATAATATACTCTATTATATATATAACTGAAGTAATTAATATAATATAGTGTATTTTTCTAATTACAATTCTATACTTTATATAGTATTATAATATATGATATTAACTGTATAAAGTTTCTTATATATAATATAAGATCTTATAAGATACATATTTATACTATTATATAATATACAATATTATTATATACTCTGTTAGTACCTATACTATATATATATATATATATATATATATATATATATATATATATATATATATATATATATATATATATATATTATAAAATGAATAATTAAAATTTGAGTATCCTATATAAATTTATTTTTAATAACTAGTTACAATAATTATATAAATGACAATAATTCAACAGGAAAAATAATGTGTTTGGATTATTTAATATATATCTATTAATATAATATATATATATCATTTAATTTCTATTCAATATATTCTAAGAACAAGGTAAAGAATAATACAGTTGAGGCTATTATATCTAGGGTATGTTGCAGTTGCGTCAACTGGGTATTTACTAGAGATAGAGAACTCACTGCAATCTGAGGAGGAATATGCAACAATGGTGAGTTTTTTTATATAATTGATATTATTATTTAATGTATATTTATTATATAAATTAATATTACAAATATAATAATTATTATGGTTGACCTGTTTATATAAAACATGAGTTAACAATAAACACTATTAGTCTTTAATAGTTGATATAATATTCAATATAATATATATATATATATATATATATATATATATATATATACATATATTTCACAGTGATTAGTATTATATTTTGTAAAAAAAGGTTGTTCCTATGAGAACATACTTTAATTTGTAAAAGAAATTTTAATTAGATATGTATTAAATACAGTTATTCATATGGATGCATATATATATATATATATATATATATATATATATATATATATATATATAAATATATATATTACAATTATTATATATATATATTATATATATATATATATATATATATATATATATATATATATATATATACAATATATACTCATAAACTATAAAGCAATATTATAACATCATTAAAACATGAAATAAACTTTTCCAAAAATTAAAAAGACATGATTTACAAATACCATCCTGACCTACCCCTACACAATATCTATGTATTTATTACTAATAGACATTTAAAAAAAAAAAGAATGTATAAATAAAACTTCAATTAAATATTTATTAATTATTATTATATTTCCATCAGCTATATGCAAAGAACATTTAATATCCTATCAAGTCCTAGATGAGGAGATGTGCTAAAGGAAATGAAACAAAGGGTCAATAGGAGGAAAAAGAGACTTGATTATGTTAATATAGACAGTTTCATTTTTAGTTATTGTATAATACACATTCACTTCAATATTTATTAATTATTGTTTTTCTATAGGTATCTGAAAAGACGAATGTGGGGGACCTGGGGGAAATGATTTCTACAATAAATATAATTTAAGATTAATTATTTATTTATTAATACCTAATTACAGAGTTCTCACGCGACCCTATCATGTTATTATTTTCCATTTTTCTAGGTCCGTCATTAGTTTTCGTAATTTGTCTTCTTAACAGACCCAATGTTTCTTTATGATGTATATAGATGTTGTGGGTTGTCTCCCTGTTTCGTATGTTGTATGGCATGCCGTTTTTTGTCTTCCATAAAATTAAGTTGTGTACCTTATGCAGTGTCCTGCTAGTTGCAATTTTCTTTGTTTAATTACCCAATTGATTTTTGGCATTCCATGTACTTTGTATGTTGGTAATCTTGTCTTTCCACGTACTTTGTATGTTGGTAATCTTGTCTTACCATGATGTGTATGTTATCATTCTAGCCTATTAATAATGTAGGGTACGGCATAAATAATAATTTAGGGTACATCATCAATAATAAAATAGGGTACGGCATCAATAATAATTTAGGGTACAACATCGTTAATAAATTACGGTACGGCATCAATAATAAATTAGGGTACGGCATCAATAATAATTTAGGGTACGGCATCAATAATAAATTAGGGTACGGCATCAATAATAATTTAGGGTACAACATCGTTAATACATTAGGGTACGGAATCAATAATAAATTAGGGTACGGCATCAATACTAATTTAGGGTACAACATCATTAATAAATTAGGGTACGGCATCAATAATAATTTAGGGTACAGCATAGTTAATAAATTAGGGTACGACATCAATGATAATTTAGGGTACAACATCGTTAATAAATTAGGGTACATTTAGGGTACAGAAGACTTAAATTTGCTAGGGTACACATCAATCTTTTTAGGGTACAAGTATTCATTTATAGCATGATGGATCCTAATTAGGGTACGGCTATACAGATATGGTTTACACCCTAATTTGTACTACTCTTGTACCCTAATGTTGTACAGTGTATGTGAGGGTGCATTTTTCATAGATATACAAATACACCAATGTCCCAAACCACTAACGTACTATCTGTATTAATTACATGTAACTTATGGTGGTACGTTGGTACCATTGAGATGGTGCATTGGTATTATATTTTCAAGTGACATCCAATAGTACCAACGTCACCACGTACCAACATACCAACGTTATAATGTCAAATGTGCCAATGTACCAACGACGTTGGTCCGACGTCCCATCTACACATCTAATACATATGGTGCATTTTCGTATAATTGCGAGAGTTTCAGATTGTACATCGGTACGTTGGTAAGTTGGGAGGTTGGAACGTTGGGACTTTCGAAAACGATACGTTGGGAAGTTGGAATGTTGGTACTATATGGGATGTTACTTAACAAATGTAATAACAATACACCATCAGCATCTACATGTAATATATATAGATGGAATTTGGACGTTTATACGTTACAATAAATGATTGCCTACATGGTACTATGTAACGTTGATATTAAAAAAAAGTTTTAAAGTAGATAGAAGATTACTTCAATGTAATTCAAACTAATAAAATATATATCTATATAATACTAAATATTTAGTATCATATTCTCAACTTTGACAGAGTCTTATGAGTGTGGGCTATGTATTTTACTGATTACGATAATTTATAATATAGTTAAAGAGGTCATTAGAGTTAATTAAATAGTATAAGGGTTATCCTATATAATAACAATAATCTAGCGGTTCAACTTACATAGTATGTTCTTATAGGTAGTACTAGTGTGCTGTATGCGGTCTGGTTAGCTTGATATGTATTGTAATCCGTGAAATCTATATGGGATATTCTATTATGATGTCCGGTGTTATATACTAGGTAAATATATGGGTAATACTCTATATGAATACTTTTACTATTACATACATTGACATTACGGTCTGTGCAACTTTAAACTATGCAATAATTGGACGCGAGGGAAAATGGAAAGTTATTAATATAGATGTTGTTCTTATCTTATTATGAGTCACTATTGTTATCACCATCACGACTATTTACTAATCACTATACCACTGCTAATGAATGTTTTATGATGTTTAGCTGCTATAGCGTATACGCTATCTCTTCGTTCTTTTTATTGATGATTATTTATATTTATACTTATATTATGTATTTTCTAACACTTTTCTATTATAGTTATCTATAATTATTAGAATTATATAAACCATATTCGTGTAAATGAATTATTTATAATTATGATATAAACTCAGTGATGAAACATTTTGAAATACAATATATAGGTAATAGTAATGAATTTTCGATGTTGTCGTCACCGTATTGAACTGACCTAAATAATACAAATACTACAATTAATTAACAATCAAATTCAACTATAGTTTACTTCTCGATATAAGAATATTTAAATATCTTCATTAAATTACTACAAACAGTTGTAAATAAATCTGCGTTTTAGAGCTATCAATTCTTACCGAAGAATGATGTCCATATTTCTAGCATATATCAGCTAAAGTTATAGCTTATAATATGTTTGCAAAGTGATTAATGAATAATATAATACTACAATAGTATATATACCAATACACATATTAAATATGTTCTCACCTTTAAACTATGCACATACACCCTATTTAGAAATCAAATTTATTGAAAATAGCTATTAAATACAATAATTTCAACTTAAAGATATTTAAGTAGTTTAGAACATATTATAATGTCCGTCACCTGATATATGGCTACTATTGCTTAATAAAGATATTATTATAATGTATATTCTATAGATGTGTTGACAGAAGCTTAATTAATGTGAACATTAATCAAGTATACTTAACTATAATATACTTATTATAGTAATAACTATAATTATAACAGAGAGTAACCATTATGGTGTATACGATATATATTGTAATATGTCTAATTCGGTTAAGATACATTATGATTATTACACATTATCTAGAATTTAAGTCTATGTAATCTATTAATGAATAATACTTACTTTTACTTTACTTTTAATCCTGTGACGCATGCATCGTAGGGGGAATCATGTTGCTTGCAACAATAACAACTTTTCTCCATCTGTCTCTATCCCTCGTATTCTCCAACAGTTCATCTAACGACTTGTTTGTCCACAGAGTGATGTTTGACATCCAGTCTTTCTTTGGGCGACCTCTGCTTCTTGCACCTTCAACTTTTCCTTGCATGATAGTATTTGCCAAACTATTATGGCGACATATGTGCCCATAGTATGACATTTTCCTTCTTTTGATGGTTGTCAGCAGAGGTTCGAATTTGCCTACCAATTTTATTATTGTCTCATTTACATATTGATTAGTTTTCATATGTCGATAATTGATTTCAAGAAGTCTTCGATGAGCTTTGTTTTCGAATGCCGAGATCCTCTTTTCTTCATTTGACATTAGCGTCCAGGTTTCACAACCGTATAGTAGTATAGATAGAACTAGCGATCTGTATAAATTGAATTTTATTTTAAAGCTGATATTTTTACTGGTCCATATAATGTTTAATCTTATCATTGCAGATGTAGCAGTAGCTATGCGAATTCGTAATTCATTAACTGACGCTCCATCCGATTTTAGGGTCGCTCCTAGATATTTGAAGATTTTTACATCTTCGAGTAGTATTCCATCCATGTAGATTTTAGCGCACTTATCATTATTCTTTGAAATTACCATCGTTTTGCTCTTCTCTTGGCTTATTTCCATGCCGTGGACTTTTGAAGATTCGACTAGTCGATTTGTCAGGTCATGTAATTCGGTATTGCTTCCTGCTATTAGGTCGATATCGTCTGCGAATCTAAGGTTGCTGATCTTTCGACCGCCAATTGAGATAGTTGAAGTATACTCATCGAGCGTGTTTATCATAATTTGTTCAAGGAAGATGTTGAACAATACTGGAGAGAGTAAACATCCCTGTCTGACTCCTACAGTTGTGTTGAAGAAGCTCCCGGTTACATTGTTGATAAGGACTGCACTAGTAGAGCTAGAATATAATGATTCTATTATTTCTATTATATCTTGTGATATTCCGAAGTTATACATACTTTGCCATAAACCTTTATTCCATACACGGTCAAAAGCCTTTTTAAAATCAATAAAGTTGTGATATACATCTTTATTGTTTTCTATGTGCTTTTCCATGAGAATTCTGCAATTGAGGATTTGTTCAATTGTGCTTCGGGATTTTCTAAAGCCTGCCAGTTCTTCTGCTAGGATTGTTTCAGCTTGTGGGTTTAGACGGTTTAGGATTATTCTTAGAAGTATTTTGCTTGCATGCGGGATAAGGCTCAGGGTGCGGTAGTTTGAACATTTCCGTGAGTCACCTTTTTTCGGAATTGGTATTATAAGTGATTTAGTCCATTGGTCTGGCCACTTCTTTGTTTTCCATATTTGTTGACATATTGTGGTGAATATTTTGATCAGACTTTCACCTCCGTGTTTTAGAAGTTCACCAGGAATATTATCAGGACCTGGCGATTTCCCATTCTTAAGAGTCCGAATTGCATTACGGACTTCAGATTCAAGTATTGGGAGTGATTCTTCATTGTTGTTCATTATATTCGGTTTTAGTAGATTATTGTCTGGTTTAATTTTAAAATTATATAAATCTTTACAATATTAAGTCCATGTTTTTATCAATTCTATATTTTCAGTGACGGGCTTATTATCTTTATCTAAGATGATCATTGTTTTACGTCTGGTTGTCTTTGTGAGTATTTTCAATGTTTGATAAGCTTTTTTGTTAACTCTTCCCTTTGCCATGTCTTCATTTATACTATTTATTAGTACATTGGGATTGGATCCATGTTTCTTTTGCTTCCTTCATCAAATTACGAATTCTGATATTTATCTGTCTGTACTTGTCTTTCAATTCTGGTTTTACTGGTTTTACTTTTGTTAGCGCTTTGAGTTTACGTCTATCATCACATAAGTCAAGGATATTGTGTGTTATCCACGGTTGTTTCTTTTTCCTATATTTTCCAATAGTTTTTTCCGCTGTTAGTAAGATAGCTTTTTCAACCATGTTGCAAGTTTCAGTAATACATTTTCATTTATTTTCACTTGCGAAAGCTCAAGATCAAGTTTTACTTTGTAATCATTAACAGTAGTTGCGTTTTCAAGTTTATCTAGATCAAATCTTATCTTGTTCGTGATTACTCTTTTCCTTATACACAATTTCAGTTTGAGATTACATAATACTAAGTCGTGGTCACTGCCGATATCGGCACCAGGATATGTTCTTGTACTTGTAGTAATTATACTCGACTTAAATCTCTGAGGCGTCAATATGTAATCAATTTGATTATCTGTTCTTCCATTCGGAGCGTGCCACGTAGTTCTTCTAGAGTTTTTGTTATTATAAAGTGTATTAGCGAGAACAAATTATGTTTTCAGCAAACTCCAATAATCTTTCACCACGAGAGTTTGTAGAACTGTGGCCGAAGCGACCAATAGAGTTAGGCCATATAGTATGTGCATCAGTTCCAGATTTTGCATTCCAATCGCCAATTATTACTAGGAAGTCCTTTTTAGGTGTTTTTGATATTGTGTCTTCTATGAGTTCATAAAATTCTTCGATATCTTCATCAGAGTAATCTGTAGTTGGTGCATATACCTGTATTATGGTGATGTTCATTGGTGTGGCTGCAAACTGTATGGAGATAATTCGGCTGGAAATCATGTTAATGTTGAGTATGGAATTAATTAACTCTTTCCTGATTAAAAATCCTACTCCGTGTCGCTTTAACTTATCATGTCCACTATAGAAGAATTTATGTCCGTGATCAGTTATTTCTTCTCCAGTTCCTATCCATCTTATCTCTGCCAATCCAATTACATCCCATATGTAGCGATCGAGTTCTCTTGATAATTCCTCTAATTTTCCATATCTGCTCAGTGTTCTCACATTCCAAGTTCCAATAGTCGTTATACTCGTTGCTAGTTTTACTTTTATTTTTATTTTATTTTTATTTTTTCTCTTTTTAATTATTGTATCTCCAGTAGCCAATTTAACACTTCCATCATGGGATAGTCCAATAGATAGCGCGGTCGTTGTTTTTCCGGGGCTCAACCGATCCGGCATGGTATATTTGTTATTGTTGTTGTTCATTATGATTCTTTCTGGGGGCGTTTAAGCTAGGTGGCGCCAGTCTCCTCTCCTAGCCCCCTTTTGCAAGTTTAGTCCACTAGTTGAAGTGGTTTACCAGGGTGTGGCGCTTGGAGCCAAAGCAAGAGAGTCAGAAATAGTGCAGTGGTATGGAAAATATGACCACTCGAAAGTGCAACAGCATATTTACAATTTTGTTCCAAAATACTAAATCTTACACCCCAATACGGTTATATTTAAATAGTAATATCAAAATATAAAACAATAATATTGTATTAAATAAATATGTTTCTATATGATTATGTTATAATAAAAAATACAAATATTCAGTAATCAATCTAATATTTATTTAACCTTGTAACCTTGTAACCAATTTGTTTAGACACTGCGATCAACATCAGTAATGAGTTTTCGGCGGTGTATCGTATATTAATTATTATAAGCTATATTAAATAGATGTGTTTTCAATTTGACTTTAAAGGTGTGGTCAGAAATTATAGATCTAATCGAGTAAGGTAGGGAGTTCCATAGTTTAGGTGATATTATAGAAAAATAAGATTCCTGTTTTTTATTTAGTGATAAAGTTATTGGTATATTTAGTTTGTATTTATGTATTGTTCGTTGTGGTCGGGATGACTTGTATTTCGTAAGTAGTTCAGTAAGATAGTCAGGTTTATTATTATTGGTTGCATGGTGGGTCAGTAGGAGTAATTTGTATTGTATGCGGTAAGGGATGTGTAGCCAGTGAATGGATTTCATATAAGGTGTGATATGTTGTCTTGAGTATTTTTTTATCCTGAAAATGGTTCTGATGGCTCTATATTGTAATGTAGTGAGCATATTGATAGTATGTGCTGGGAGTGAATTTAAAGTAGAGTTACAGTAGTCAAGTCGGGGCAGTATTAAGGAAGTAACTAGCAGTTTGGCAAGTTCAGTAGTTATAGAAGGTCTAATAAGTCGGATCGTATGTAATGTGTAATTAATGGACTTCGATATATTAGTTATATGTGGTAGATAAGACAGCTTTTGGTCAAGTGTGAGGCCGAGGTTTTTAGCTTGGTTAGAGTATTCTATAATATGATTATTAATAATAATAGGTGGTATGGAATGATGTCCTGGGGATGTATTTATTAATAAAGCTTTTGTTTTAAGGCTATTCAATAGTAGGGAGTTATTTGAAAGCCATTTACTAATGTCATTAATGCATTTATTTATAGTATTTATGTTATTGATTGGGTCAGGTAAATTACAGTATAGCTGTAAGTCATCCGCATATTAGTGAAAGTGTATATCGGGGTATTCGTCAAGTAAGTAAAGTAAAGGGGAAATATATATATTAAAGAGAATTGGACCTAAAACAGAACCTTGGGGTACACCATGAGTTGTGTGGCGGGGTTCTGTTATGGCGTTATCTATACATATAGAAAATGATCTGTTAATTAGGTAGGATGTAAACCAACTAAGGACAGAATATTTAATACCAATGTTCTCTAATCTTCTAATAATAATATTATGGTCTAACGTATCGAAAGCCGACGACAAGTCAAGTAGAATCAGTATGGTGGGAGTATTTTTTGGAAATAGTAGTATATTGTTTAAAGTATGGAGTAGTGAAGTTTCAGTGCTCTTGTCCGTTGTATAAGCACTTTGTAATTTATGCAGTATGTTATTATTATTGATATATGTTCTAAGTTGTTTAGCAATTATTCTTTCAATTGTCTTAGATATGAAAGAAAGGTTGGATATGGGACGATAATTAGAAAGAGTTGACCTATCAATGGATTGGTTTTTAGGGATGGGAATTACATGGGCATATTTCATGTGGGATGGGAAGATACCTGCAGTTAGTGAGCGATCGATAATTTTTTTGTAGAATGGAGAAAGAAGGGATGAAAGAGAATGTAATAAACATAATGGAATTGGGTCTAGTTTACATGTAGATTTAACTGTTAATAAAATATTATTGATATTGATAATGGTTGGTAATGAAAAAGTGGAAAATGAGTATATTGGGCTTGATATTGGTGGGATGCAGGGTCGAGGGAGAGTATCTATAATTGATGATGTTTTTATGTAAAAGTAAGAGTCAAAGTTAGTCGCATTAGTTAATGGGGAGTTATCAGGCAGTATTCGTTTTGTCAGTTTTCCTAGTAGTGTTGACGATATTCTAAATAATTTCTTAGTATCTTTTCCAGCTGATTTAATTTACGCAAATACCTAAATATATAATACTATATATATTAACTATTAACTATTAACTACTAACTATTATTGTTTTTAGCTAGTAAATAATTACGATGGAAATATATAAATAATAACGTTCACTTCATTCATATTGGTGTTAATATTGTACTATATTGTATATTTTAACCAGATGTGTAAATACAAAAGAAAAGCTTAACTATGTATTTTCCCACTCAAAATATAAGAAAATTGTAAAAGAACAATAAAATACTTATTTTAAAATATCAATTTTGTATATCATTATAACTATACATAAATTATTAAATTTATGTGATTAGTAAATTTGATTCGTGTAAAAAAATCGTGCCGAATACATAAGTAAGTATATACTTGAACATTGTTATCATCGTTATATATATATATATATATATAGATATAAATGTATGTGTCGTATACGATAAAATACATTTAATTTAATGTTAGGGATATATTATTTTTTTTAAATTACTCATATAAATTATAGATAATTGAAATAAGATATTATAAAAGTAAATAAATGTTAAAATTCTGCCGAAAGAAGCTTTATATTCTCTTGAATGAAACAATGAATTACCTTTTATTCTTAAATAGAAATACACATTTTTATGAATATTATGTTAGCCATTATTTAGTTACTATTAATTGTATGTTATAAAACAATAATGTAAATGTAATTAGTTATTCTAATAATATTTATTTTCTTCCCGTACGAATGAAGGGATCTAGATAACCCTACTTTACTTCTAATAAACCATTATTTCTCTTCCATTATTCTTCCACCCTTTTCCTTATTACCCTAGGGTAAGTAAGCTTATTTTACATAAAAACTTAAATAATGCCTTAAGTCGTATACCTACATTTATATATTTGGTTATCTCTTTCATCCAATTTATTATTTAAATTATTATTTTGTATATAATAATATTGTTCGATTGTATGATATTTGTATTGTTCATATTCATTATACATATAACAAGCCATTAATATTAAAGGGGTTACACACTGCTTCGAATTGTTCATTTACCTTCGAATAATTCGAATCGAAAATATTCGAATAGAAAGGCTAAATAATTAGTGTTACTTTAGTATAGGCTAAATAAATTACGTGTTCATATACATATTTAGAATATTGTGTTTTAAATATAGTTGGGTAAGGTTATTATAATAATGGGTTTACCCATATATAAGTAGTATACTATTTATATGATACTACATATATGCATATACTAATTATATATATATATATAGGTATGGTGTAATTAAGTATACATTTTTCAATAATATACAATGTATACTATACATTTAATTAACGTATACATTCAATATTATATATTTATTAATGT
Source organism: Osedax fenrisi (assembly GCA_964019155.1). Taxonomy (NCBI): domain Eukaryota; kingdom Metazoa; phylum Annelida; class Polychaeta; order Sabellida; family Siboglinidae; genus Osedax; species Osedax fenrisi. Next base: position 6,114,009 of record OZ025244.1, on the reverse strand, counting down.
ACTTATTATAATTACTATAAATAACATGTTGTAAAGTTAATTTTTAATGTTTACATAGATTATATAATAAATAAATGTTATATAATAATATGAATTATTTTAAATTTCAATAGATTTAGAAATATTTCAATAATTATTATAATTGTAATTTTCGTATATTTATAATATAATAATTTATTAAATATATAGTCGTAATACTACCATTGAAATGAATAGATTACTCATTTATTTAATTATATCTTCTATGATATATTATGTTACAGAATCCGTTGGTGAGGGAGAGGTATGTAGTATTTACAGTATTACTTTGTTTAAAATATACTATACATATAGTATCAATATATATATATATATATATATATATATATATATATATATATATATATATATATATATATATATGATAATAATAATAATAATAATCATTAAAAGAATTTAAATGTTGTTTTTGTTAATATACAATTATATTTATATAAGGGCTTCAAAAGTAATATATAATATTTTCTATTGGTGTTGCCCATATATATATATATATAACTATTACAGATTTGCTAGACATTTCTTCCATGACATTAACCATTTGGTAGACATGATTATTTGATACACAATGTCTGTCCACCGAATAGGTATGACAATGAGTTATCTCTTTTGGTATATATTTTATATTTTATATATTATATATATATTTATATTAAAGTAAGATGACCTATACCATTAATACATATGAACTTTATGTATATATTATGTATTAATAATATTAAAATATCGGGAATAAGTGAGTTTAAATAAATATTGAATTAACACTCTATATATTGGATAAATATATATATATATATATATATATATATATATAACTAGTTAGCAATTACGTTTATAAACATACCATTTCAAATAAATATATTTCTATGTTATACTACTTATGGATTGTATATATATATATATATACACAAAATAAAATGTTACATTAATAATCAATATATATTTTTAATTAATTTATTTATTTGTTAATTTATATGTTTAAAAATAATTGTACACATAAATAATGCACACTCCTATGTATATTTATATTTAAATATAGAAAATATCTCAGAAAATAGTAAAGATAAAGCGAATTATAATTCGCGAATAAATAATTATATAATAAATAATTATTTATGAAAAATGTCTATACAAAAATAAATCTTTATATTGTCTACAAAATCATAATTTATACATAATATATATATATATAGACTTTATTGTATATATTATTTATTATTAAATATTTAAAAAAATATATTAAAAATAATAACAAATATTAAAAGAATATATCATAATTAATTAATATGTACATTTTCACCTTCATGGATATCTGTTAAAAAATGGCTACCATATATTATATTTTTGCATTGTCTACCAAATTGTTATAATATGACTATATATATATATATATATATATATATATATATATATATATATATATATATATATATATATGTATTATATATGTAAATGTATTATATATATATATATATATATATATATATATATATATATATATATATATATTAATTAGTTATATTATAGTATATTAAAGAATATGCGTTATTAGGTAGGTACTATAAGGTACTTATAATGTACTTATAAGGAACTTATATAACTATAAGTAGGACCATGTTTTTTCTTTTCGCGCGTGAACATGATAGTTATATACTAATAAAGGAATAATGTATATATATATAGAATAGTGTCCTATGAAATGTAAGTAATAATACGAAGATAACACGAGGAAAAATAACGAACACCGATATACATGGTATATATATTTGAAGTAAATATATGTATGTGGAAGATTATGGAGCGGATATTAGTAGGGAAGGAATTATAATGATTAATGCCGACATTTATCAAATATATATATATATATATATATATATATATATATATATATATATATATATTTTAGGGATATGTTTCTAAAGTTCTTGATAACAAGTAGAAGAGAAATTTGGTAGCGAAGATAGGCAATGTAGTGTGAGATCAACATAAACCATATATATAGTTATTATTAAAATAACATACATATGTGTGTATTAAAGATAGAAACTGTAGTTTATATCTTAAGATAAGCCACATACGCCATGATTTGTGGAAGTTGTAATACATTCATAGTGCTATTTATACAGAAAGTAGTGCGTATTGCATAATAGATACTCCGCCTAACTAGTGAAGTAGATTTAGAAGAAAAAATAATAGTAGTCAACTCGGGAAAGGACAAATCATTAATAATATTGTCTACCGTATATAAATATTCAACGTATATCAACAACTTAAGTTCAACTTAAGTTCTAAACTTAACTTTATAAGTACATACATATATATTTCCCATTTCTATCATATTTATTATCAGCAAATTATTAACTAATATATTACAATATGTTATATAATTTCATTTAAGTTAGATTTAAAATTAAATTAAATAATATTAACATTATAATATTGAATACAATATTTAATCAATATTCATTTATTATATATTATTTAATTATTTAATTATTAATTATATATTCAGCAATTATTCAATATGATTAATAGGTATATTATTAATATAATTATGATTAACATTGTAGTTCAATGCATAACTTGAATGAGATAATGATAATTTTTAAGAATCCATATGATTACTTAAATAATTTTTGTTTTTAAAATAATTACTTTATTTATTAAAATTAGCATATACTTATATGTATACAATTATATATACAATTAAATTAATAATTAATAATTAATTTGCATTAATAATAATATAATAAATACATTACAATAAATAAAAGGTATAATATTTTATTATTTCTATATAAACAAAATAATATACCTATAACTTGGGTAATACCTACAGCAATAACCTAAGTTGAACTTAATTCTTATAACATAAGTTTATATTATTTAAATATATGTTTAAATTTATGTTCTTACATCTATGTAAAGATATTAACTATATTAAACTTACATAATTTAAAATCAGATACTAAGATTTATATTGATATTTTTTTTACATCTAAACTTTAGTTCAACTACATTAAAAACTTAAGTTGAACTTAAATGAACTTAAGTTGGAATTAAATTATTTAACATTAGTTTATAATATATTTAAATATATGTCTAAATGTATCTTATACATCAAAATAATATTAAACTTAACAAAATTAACATTATATTATAATATTTATTTTAATATGTTATCTTAAATCTAAATTTAAATTTAACTTAAGTCATGTAAAATTAGTTTATAATATATTTAAATATATGTTTACATGATATATATATATATATATATATATATATATATATAATATATATATACTATTTGATTATATAATATTTAATTATATAATATTGAATCAACACTTATAATTTAAACTTACGTTCAACTTAAATGTTGTTGTAAAATTAAATCTAAGATGTTGAGAGCTGGGTTTTGTAAATCAAGTTTATTTGTATATGTAAAATAAATAAATGTAAACGATATAATATATATTTATATATAATATCATACAATAAGTATAATGATAAATACTAAGAATATATATATATATAATATAATCATACACTAATATATATATATATATATATATATAAATTAAATAAATATATATAATATTGATTACAATTTATATATTATTGATTGTAATTTCTTTTTATTACAAAATAAATTTATAAAACTCTATAACTATATATAACAAATACAATATTTTTAATATTTTATATTGGTTTATGTTTTATGTTAATTTCAGTAAGAATTAAGTATTATTATTATCTAATGATATCGGAAGTTGTGTATTGTAATTATATTATATTTTATTGTTATTTCTATCACACGAGAGAAGAGGTTACATTTTAATACTAAACAAATGTTATTCAGGATCATCATCAAATTATTTATTCAATTGAAGGATTCACTTTAATGATAATTTATTTTTAAAAACTGTACTCAAATTTATTAGTTTACTTAGTTATATGGTTATATAATATTGTATATAAATAATTATAGTAATCGTATTTACCATATATGTTATAATATGAATTACATGGGTTTAAAATAAGTAATTAAGAATTGTAACTGTCATATTACTGATATTCGATGTAAGATAATTTAATTAATAATTAATTAAGGTGAATTCATTATAATAAATTTAAAATTAATATTTTATAAGTGTAACAATATTAATAAATAATCAAAAATCAATATTAAACATTTAAAATTATTATTAATATAATGTTATATATATAGATAAATTAAATTATGTATATATATATATATATATATATATATACTTGGTGTAATTTAATACATAATCTAATATTATATTAATTATTATTATACTAATAAACATATTATATTACATCAATATATACACATATTATTTAAATAAAATATGTACTTTTTAATAATATAAAATATTTTAGGAAGTTTGTAAAACTACGCACATAGATAAAGGAATATTAAAAGATTATATAATTAATAACACATCAAAAGTTTATATTTGCAGTAATAAATTGATCACAAAACTGCATATTAATTCCTTTCATATTAGAGGCCAAGATCCAATAAATTACAAATTATATCTATTGTCATTGTCGCATAATAAAATCACGCATATTCATGAGAATCAGTTTATAAAATTAATTAATCTTAAACACATACACTTAAATTTCAATTCAATTTCAATTATAAATAGGAATTTGTTCCAAAATAATTCAAAACTAAGTACTATACGACTCCATAAGAATAATATAAATATTTTTAATCTAGAATTAAATTCATTTCCAATGTTTAAAGAGTTGATAATATATTCTAATCGATTAAATGTACTACAAAAATATATATTTAAAGATTTCATTAGCAAAACTAATACTAACTTAGAAATATATAATAATAATTTTATATGTGATTGTGACATGTACTGGTTAGCTAATATGACCGGTGAAATTAAGTCATCAATATATACACAAAATGATATATGCACTAGTAATATATTAAATAAAACTAGCTTACAATGTTTCATTAAGAAAATTACTGTATCAGGAAAATGCCCTAAAATAGATTTATCAATCTGCAATAATGGTTAGTACTAAATATTATATATGTATATATATATATATATATATATATATATATATATACTTATATAATTTATTATTTTATATTAAATATAATTAACGAAACTATTTGTAATTACAAATTAGTATGGCTAATTAAACTATCGTACATATATTAGTTATTAGTAATTTAAGTTTAAAACCCGTAATTTTCTTCATCATTTTTTCTACATTTATTTGTGTTAGTACAGTACAGTAAAGTATATTAGTTCTGTACATAGATATACAGTTTTTTTATTTTATTTTTTTACAATATTCAGTACTGTATGACGTCATTCTATTTATGATATTTTCTTAAACTTTAAGTCATTTTCCGTTGCAATCTACCATAGAGAGTATTTAATGTTTATGAAATTTTTTCGTGATAAATTTAACTAAATCATATACTTTATATATATATATATTAATCATATACTTATTTATTAATAAATACAGCTAATATATTTTCTATTTCTTTATATCTATCATAGAACTTTTTAGTTCGCTTAATTGGAATGCTTATTTATTATTTTGTTAAAATTTCGATATTCCACATTTCCACTTTGCATGAATTTTGGTTTTAGACTACGTATTATGATAAATTCCTTAACGAGTTATTCAGTAATATTCGTTTGTATTTTAACTTAAGCCAACCTTGTGTAACATATATTATTTCTACGATGATATAATTTCAATATTATGTGACTAAATAATGTATGGCAAATTGTGAACAGAATTAGTGGTAGGAAGTCTACGAATCGTTCTAAAATAAAGGCTATAGATCAGACAGAACGATTACAGAAATGGAAAAATCACTTTTCATCATTACTTGGTGAAAACCCGATAATCACGCATCAAACTACAGTGAAAATAGTAAATAAAGAACTTGCAATTGAGCAAGGTCCTATTACACTAGAAGAACTTGAAACAGTTATGGCTAAAACGAAACTGAATAAATCTGCTGGTATTGATGAGATACCTCCCGAAGTATGGAAATCTGGTTATTTCAATGACCAGTTACTAGCATTTTGTAATGATGTATTCTCTCAAAAGCGCATAGAATACTGGACAAAAGGATGTATTTTACCATTCCCAAAGAAAGGTGACCTTTCAGTAACTGATAATTATAGAGGTATTACTTTGACATGCATCGCTGCAAAAATATATAATACCATGATTAGAGAAAGAATCGAACCTGCCATAGACGAGATTCTTAGACCAAATCAAAATGGTTTCAGGAAAAACAGGTCAACAGTAGGACAAATACTCACGGTTAGAAGAATTATTGAAGGAATCAAAGAAAAAATCCTAAAAGCGTGTATAATATTTATTGATTTTTCCAAAGCATTTGACTCGATACATAGGCCAAAAATGGCAGAGATACTGAAATCATACGGCATACCAAACAAGATTATCAACGCAATTATGATTCTATATAGTAATAATAAATCAATGGTTCGATCGCCATACGGAAACACTGAACTCTTTGACATTAATTCAGGTGTACTTCAGGGGGATACTCTTGCACCTTTACTATTTATCATAACACTTGATTATGTTTTAAGGACATCCATTGACCTACATAAATATCTAGGGTTAACACTTCAGAAATCAAGAGGAAGAAGATACCCAACAGTTACAATATCAGACGAAGATTATGCAGATGATCTGGCACTCTTTGCGGATTCATGTAGTGATGCGGAAAAGCTTCTACATGTCTTGGAAGAGAAAGCAAATTAAGTAGGATTAAGGGTCAATATTAGAAAAACTCAGAATTTTAATATCAACACTGACCATAAAGTAAGATCTGTAAATGATACACAACTGAAGTCTGTAGATAACTATACATATCTTGGAAGTTAGATATCATCAATGAATAAGGAAATAAAGATCCTAATAGCCAAATCTTGGAGCGCTCTTGACAAATTATGTTCAATATGGAAATCAAATCTTACGGCAAACTCAAAAGAAATTTTTTCAGAGCAGTAGTAGAATCGGTGTTACTTTACGGATCTGAAGCGTGGACACTTACTAAAAAATTGGAAAGAAAACTTGACGGAACATATACAAGAATGTTGAGAGTAGTATTTAATATATCATGGAAACTACACTTAACAAATAAGAAACTATATGGAAATATTCCTACTCTCTCCAAAACTATCCGGGAAAGAAGAAAACGATTTGCTGGACACTGCTTCAGAAGCGAAAATGAGATTGTAAGTGGTGTACTAATGTGGATGCCTGCTCACGGATTTACAAAGCGTGGACGACCGAAACGAAACTATATAAAGCAACTAACTGATGACACAGGCCTAACAGTAGAAGAAGCGAAGACAGCGATGAAAGATAGAAACATCTGGAAAAAGATTGTAGAATATGCTCGGGAAACTATCCCGATATGGTAAGCTAAGGTAATGTAAGTAAATAAGTTAACTAAACTTATCATCACTCGTTAGTTTTGTAATAGATTTTCCTACAAATAAGACTGTTTAAGATTGGTATTATTTTTTCTTTCAACTTTTGTAGAATATATTTAGTTTCAGTATTCTTTTCTTTCGAATGAATTTTAGATGGATTTTAAATAACCTCATTACCATATCATCGCCACTTATATCGAATCTTTTACAGTTAATGTATTACTACTAGATTTGAAGTTTAGTTGTATTATAATATTTCCACAGAAATCAATCCAATATTATATTTTGTACTTTTCTATATTTAGTAGAATTAGTTGTAGTATAATTTAAGTACCCCTAGTAGTTGTAGTATAATTTATTTAAACTAAAATCTAATTTTAAATAATTGTTAGAAAGTGTAATGGCGACATCCATAATAAAAAAAATTAATAATAATAATAATAATAATAAGAATTAATTGTATGGAAATATGTTAGTTTATTAAAATTAGTTAGTCCAGTTCATATAAGTATCTATGAATTTTTAAATGTTTTTAAGTGTTTTTCGATAGTTATAGTACTGAGGAGTTTATTCCAATGAGATGAGTAATTATACGATTGTGTTTTAATAGTATATTATTTGAAGACATCAAATTATTTCTATTTAAATTATATTATAAAAAAATATCCTTCCTAAATTGTATTCACCAATTTATGTCTATGTTCATATAGTGATAGGATATTATTCTTAATATCATGAGTAAGGTCGTTAATATGGCACGTATGGTTTAATTTTCAGATAATCCATGTGTATATACTTGCATTATCCGTTAATACAATTGGTTTCCTTATGTAACTAATAAAGTGTGTTGAGTCACTCTGATAATTACGTCATGTTTGATATATTACCAGCATAAGTATAATAGTTAATATACCTATAGGTATAGGTAACCTATAAGTATATACCAATATATATATATATATTGGTAATATATATCGTTGGATCACAGTACGGTTTCTTTATGTTATTTAGTTAGTCAGTATACTGATATACATTATACAGTATCTATATATATATATATATATATATATATATATATATATATATATATATATATATATATATATATATATATATACTATTTCAGGGGAATAGCTACCCAGTATTCAATACTCGTGTTTAATTTGGATCTAACTGGGAAACTGGGGGAATCTGGTCCAAACTTTGATCTAGGTGGTGTAAACTTGGATTTATCTGATCCATATTTAACTAGTTGAAACTTGGATTATTATATCACAGTTTAATCCAAGTTATTTTTTTAAACTGAGATCAACTTGGATTTAACTGATCCATATTTAACCAGTTGAAACTTGGATCATTATATCACAGTTTAATACAAGTTATTTTGTAGTCCAAAATATTTATCTATAATATTACCAATTATTTAATTATTTATTATTTTATTAAATGTAGGTAAATTTATTGAATCTAAATAAATAAAAATAAATAAAAAATAATGAATATTTTTTGATACATTTATCATATTAAAAAAATGTTTTTTTTTTTAATAATTTATTTAACCTATATATAACAATGTATACCTATAATATATAAATATAAAATACCATATATTTATAAATACTTATAAAATAATTAAAATCATATATGGATCATACCTATATATCCTATATACCATATATATATATATATATATATATATATATATATATATATATATATATAGGGGATATATATATATATATATATATATATATATATCCCCTATATATATGATGTAACATATAATTATAATATTATAGATCTATAGTTTCGCCAAAATAAAACTGATATACAATTACTATATGCAAATTACTTATCTAGCCATAATATAAATAACAATATAATATAAATTAGCAGGTATAATATATTAATAGGTATACATAATATAGAGATATAATATAAATATAAATTTGAATTATTTTTAAACTTGGATTTAACTCGAGTTAACTTGGATTAATCTCGAGTTAAACTTGGATTTAACTGGGATTTAGCTAGAGTTTAAACTTGGATTTAACTGTGATTTAACTCGAGTGAACTTGGATTTAACTTGTATTTATCTGGGATTAATCTCGATTTAAACTTGGATCTAGCTGGTGTTACCAAATAGTGTTACCAAATTAGCAGGCTAAACACGAGTTTAAACTCGAGATAAATCCAAGTTAAACACGAGTATTGAATACTGGGTAGTGTAGCTAAATCATCTAATTAATGAGATCATGGGACGTGGTTGAAACCAGTATATATAATATCTAAGTTAATAGTCAATTATAGTATACTATATATGTGTTATAATACAAAGAATATCCCAATCCCCTTGTGAATTCCATACAATTGTACGTGTTATACCTTTTTTTATACACTTCAACATTTTAGCTTATAATTGCTTAATAATATATTAAGTTAATTTATTACATATAAATAAAGAATATTATAAATAATTACTTATTTAGATAAATAAATATAATGTTAATGAATTATTAGAAATTTAAAAAAAAATATTAATATATATATATAAAACGTATCTTTTCTCTATATATTATTATTTAAATAATATATATTTTATTTAATATAATTATTGTATATCAATGTATAATATATGTATATATTTATTTAATTATTTTTTTAAATAAATATATATATATATATATATATATATATATATATATATATTTATATGCCCACAACTATGATATAACTTTATTTAAAAGAAATTTATATTACTAAAAGTAAGATTATAATATTAAATTTCAAATTTTATTTTTAATAAAAACCATAATTATTTACCTGAATGTATTAACAAATTGTTCTACATATTTCTATAAATAAATACTTTCTTTATAATTTAATAATTTTCAATTGTATTAATGTTATTTATAACATTTTTAATTATTATATTTATTTTGATAATAATAATAATAATAATAATAATAATATTAATATGAACAATTATATAAATATAAATTCATCATTTTATTAATTACTTAATATAATATTTTGTAAATAGGCGAAAAATATTCTCATGAAATAACTGTACGTATTATTTACACTATTACTTATATTATATAAATATATATATTTATACCTAAATTTGTATATAATTTGTGTGAGTGTATGAAGAGATAATATATATATATATATATATATATATATATATGTCGAACATAAATATGTATTATTATACTAATATATTGTAATATTCTGTATTATACCGTGAGTATAACGATCAATAAAAGTATCTATTCAATTGGAACAAGAATCAAGCATAATTCGTGAAAAGAATTTGATCTGCTTGTCACAGAATGTAGTTTATTTGTATGACTGAACAGAGTTATTAACGCGAGAGTTTATATAGTTTGTTCTATTCACTATTATAAATCAATGAAGCAGGTTTTCAATTACGTTAATTAAGTTTAATAAGAAACAACAAATCGATATATAATGTTAGCATAGTATAATAGAAATATACAAGATAACTCACAATTGGATCATTTATCAGGGATCGAACGGCGATGTTGAAGAGTACAGAGTTGTTGACGATTCAGCTCTGGTGTATGTAGTAGTCTGCCTGACTTCAGATGTCATTCAATGAATGTCGTAAGGAAAAGTGTAATAATGAAGATCATCTCTGGGTGATCTTCTTATATAGGAAGATGGGTGTGGTCTGGTTTAGTCCCACCTCCTGAGTGACTGCTATCCATTTAGTTCCACCTCTTCATGATCTTTGTAACTTGTTATTTGTTCATTGTTCGATAGTTTTTGTTCCAGCGTGGAATATTCCCCTGGCTGGCTATGTCTCATAATAATAATAATATCATGATCATTTTAATATCATGATTATGCTAACACTTATTTCAAGCATTACAAATATTTGACTATTTGTCAAATTACCAACTATACGCGCTATAATTAAATTAAATTAATTTTAATTAAATTTAAATTAACTATACTCATGTAAAATACTCATCTCAACAGCCTAGGTCTTTAACTCGGTCATTTCCACAATCTCAAATAACTCCCCATGGTCTTATTTAAACTCTTCTTCGTAATAGGCTCATCACATTCAATTGGTAAGTCGTCCCTCTCTGCAATGTTATTATGGTATACTTACGTTTTCGTACGCAAGAACAACGATTAAGTGATCCATTTATAATACAGAAGGTTAAACATATAACTATTATGCATATTATAGCATCAAACAATATACCTCCAGCATGAAGTATACCATTACAGTTTATATCGTCGTAGATATTTGTCATGTCTTCTATATTTCCCAAACTCACTCCCTGAATTTCTTCAAGCTTTCTGTAATTGAATATCTTAGTTAGTTGTCGGATGTGCTCTGATTGGAAGGTGTTCATTGTGTCGGTATTTCTTATTATGATGATCTCACTTGACATATTATGCTTCTTCTGCCTTTCTATTATAGAATGGATACGGAAATCGATATTATATAATAAATAGTGGTATTTAATATATAGTTCAGGATTCAATAGTATTACAATGCCATTCTTTTTAACAATAATTAATTAATTATCTATAATCACTTATGTTGATAATGTATACATTTATCATTATAAATAGATATAAAATGTGTGATGAGATGTGAATTGAAGTGAAAATTTTTTAATTTTTTAAAATCCACTTTATAATAATAGTTTTTTCTTATCACCTGTGAGTCAAAATTAAATTCTATAATTAATTTATTAAATTTAAAATAATTCAGATTTATATGAACTTTCAATGGAATTAATAGAATCCAACTCTTCCAATGTACTACCAGATAACACATAATTATGTAAATATACATCAATTATCAGATCATGGCTTCTATCTAACAAACTCATACTTAACTCTTCAAAATCTGCACTCCTAAATATCCCATATAACTATCATTATTTTCCTCCTGTTATCATCGACGGTCTCCCTATCACATCTTCATCATCTGTTATAAATCTTGGAGTTACTGTGGATGCTAAGCTATCCCTAAATTCCCAAAATTGTCATCTCTTCAAAATTCGTCGTATAAGAAAATATTTAACTCGCCCTCTTACAACTGTTCTCATAAACGCACTCGTCCTCTCTCGTATCAGCTACTGCTCCTCACTACTATATCATCTCCCTAATACTTCAGTATCCCCTTTAAATCGTATAATTCGTGCATCTATATTAACAATGTTCTCCATAAATCGATGTGATCATTCTATTACCGACTCCCACCAACTCATATCCAACTGGTTCCCTCAACAAATTTTAAATTATATTAATTTTTGATTTAATTTATTTACATTTATATCAACATTATTTTAGTGATTAATAAAAAAATGAATTACAAATGCATTTTTTTAACGATCCAACTATTGTAATTAAATTTATTAAAAAAATATTTAGTGAAACTTATTTGTTATATTATTCTATGTGGTAATAATATCGATTTGTGAAGTAACGTTTTTAAGGTTTATATATAGAGAAATGAGAATTTGGTTTTCTATGAGCGATCCGATAAATAGAAATAATAATAAAGAGTCACAAATAATGCGATATAAGGGGGTAGTGAGGTTAGGTAAGCTTATAGAATATATAGGATTTTAATAAATATGAGAAATTACTATTTTCATTTATGATGATAGTGGTAGAGTATATATAAATATATTAATTAAGTTGTATTTATTTGTTATGCATATATTCAATTAATTAATTATTATACACTGGTGTTATTGTATTGTAATACGTATTCCCGATACTTTTCACGATAGATAAAGTATGAACACATAGTAAATTATATAATAATACAAATAATAATACTAATATAGTTTATATATACGCGTTCTATAGATTAATTATAAAAGTAATAATTTATATTTACAGTATTGTCTTGATTAAAAAATGATATTACATTAGTATTTTATAATTTCTTATGTATATATATAGGGGAGGGAAGGGGGTAGTGGCCGAGGACGTAGTAGTGACCGTGTTAACTAACGTTTAAATGGTGCTTGATAGGATAAAAAGTTCTATATACAATATTTAGATAATCAAAATATGTATAATATATATTACATTTTTTTTTAAAATAATTAATTATTTACTCTAATTTATTAAATAATCAGTTGTTGTCAAATTTTGAGAAAAACATGATTATATATATTTATGCTTATTTATGTGTAAGAATATGTGCATATATAATTAAATCATTGAATCAAATAAGGTGTGTATGCATCATGAATATAATTATTTAATATTACATAATTAACAAAATATAAATCGATTACATTACGAGACATCTATCGCATTTTCTGGTACTAGCGTCCACTACTGCGGCTTTGCCTTATTTTAGTGCTTTTTTTAATGCCTAATCAAACGTTTATATTATTAGATTAAACACTTTATATATAAAAGTGAAATCACAGTATTCTAAAACTATATTGTTTCTAGTTAAAGGTTGGTTTCTCCAAAAATAATAGACTACAATTCAGTATTTATAGATATATTAGAAATCTTCCGAGGCATATTAATTATCGGCCACTACTCCCTTCCCTCTCCTATATATATTAAATTATATATATATATATATATATATATATATATATAACTTAAATATATTTTTACATTATTAATTATATAAATTTGTATTAAAGTATTATTAATCGTATACAAATGTATGATGTTTATTATAATTAATAATTGATTGAAACTAATTAATGTATATAATTATATATATATATATATATATATATATATATATATACAGTCAACTCTCGGTAAGTCGGACTACGGATAAGTCGGACTTCTCGATAAGTCGGACACATTTAGTTGGTTTGGTTGGATTTGTATCTAGATCCATGTTAAATTAATCGGATAAGTCGGATAAGTTGGATTGGATAAGTCAACCTTTTCTATAAGTCGAACACATATTATAGTACATTTTATGATTTGTATACTGGATAAGTAGGAATTTTTATAAAATATCATAAATGTTTAATTTGAATAATGTATATTATAATTTTAGTAAGTAATATTATTGAATACAACATTTTATGTTATTGATTGTTTATTGATTGTTTTACCACATTTTGGCAACCCTTTAACTCACGCTCGGCGTCGCATGCCTTATTTGCATGATATTATGAATCTCGGGTAATTCGGACACCTCGCTAAGTCGGACATATTTCCAGGTCCCTTGCGAGTCCGACTTATTGGGAGTTGACTGTATATATATATATATATATATATATATATATATATATATATATATATATATATTAAAAACAATATTATATATATTAGTAAATTATATAAAATTAAATTTTAATAATATAAATTATTATAGGAATCTTGTTATAACTTAGACGTCAATAAAAATGGAATATTAAAACAAAATACAATTCTCGATAAAAGCTTACACATTTATTATTGTAATAACAAATCTATTAAAAATCTCCATGATAACACATTCTTTATGAAAGATAATACTTCGTTCTATGACAAATTATACATGTTATCATTATCACATAACGAAATAACATCCATAACTGATAATCAATTTATAAACATTAAAAACCTACGAAAAGTTTTCTTAAATAACAACTCTATTACTATTATAAATACTAATATGTTCATGAATAATACCCAGTTGTATATGCTAGATCTATCAATGAATGAAATACATGATTTTAACTTAGAATTGAATTCACTTCCATCATTGAAGTATTTATATTTGCAAAATAATCTTATAGAAGTATTGACACAAGATAACTTTGAAAATTACATTACAAATAATTCGTTAATCATATATAATAACAATTTTACATGTGAATGTAAATTATACTGGTTGCAAAATATAAATTATGATATTAAATCAAAATTAGTTATGTATAATGAAAATTGTTCTGATTCAAGCTTAAAGAAAAAAAGCGAAAATTGTCAATTTATGATCGATTACGAATCTGGAAAATGTTCTAGAAAACTTTCATCGATATGTAAAAAAGGTTATTAAATTCAAATTTTATATATATATATATATATATATATATATATATACTATTTCAATTAATTATTCATTTATATAAAAAAATAGAGCTTACTATCGCAAATATCATCTGGGTCATTATTAATTTCATTTATAATTATGTACTAAAATATCTATTATAATAATAGTTTATCTAATTATTCCATGTAATAAATTGCATAATGTAAATTTCATATGAAATACGAATGTAACCTACATATATAACAATTATTACATATAATTGTTATTTTTTTTTATAAAATTCGTAAATATTTTATATTTCATATTTTTTCAATTTGTTATATATTTACCATCGAATTAATCTCATTCTTATTAGTCATGTGACACTATTTTTTTAATTTATTAAACCATTTCTAGATATAGATAAATGTCCATACATTTATTGGTTAGTTATGATGCCGTATTATAAATTCAATATTTTTTTTATATCTGTGTCTTCAATATATTTAAACCTATGTATATTAACCATTATTATTCTACCTATCGTATATTTTGTTTATAATGTCACCTAATATTAATTATATATATATATATATATATATATATATATACATATATACATATTTATATGATATTGTTCGGCATGCATAAACTAAGGCGTTGTATTAAATGTAAAACCAATATTAATGTGTGCATCATTTCGATTTGGATATCAATTCATATCTATTTTTTCTTCCATGTTTTTGTTTATTTATTTTTTTGTTTATCTAATAAACTATATATTATTATTCCATATTATAAAATAAAGTTTTACTTTAAACTAATAATGACATTATTAATATGTACTTACTTTCTTCTAATATAATTGTATTATATCATAATCAGCATTACATCATATATCTATAATTTAAATATACCTATAAGTATAACATATGTGTTATTAACTGATATCAATTTATTATTTTATCTAACATCGATATTTAGTTCACATAAGTTTCGAAGGTACATTTTGATAAATATTGTTATTTACTAACCTAACATGATATTAATTATACATTTTTCCTGATGATTGGTTATTACTATTGTATACATTTAGGTAACATATCATTGGTATTTAAATATTCAATATCATAATTCAATATATTTAAATAACTTATAACAACCATATAATATAGTATATTTTATATATGATAATAGTATTATATTTTATAAAATAATTGAAACGTATACCATATATGGTACATTTTAAATAATCTATAATAATATTTGATAATAATAGTAATATGATGATTATATTATATATTTATATGTGTGAATAGATAATGTGAATTGATAATGTATTATTTTTATTATTAATATAAAAAATAGTAACATAATATTTTAAATCAGATAAAGATATAACTTTCGATATTATTTACATTTATAAAATTGGTTAGTATTCATATATATTAGTATTGAATTATACAGAAATATTTATATTTTATAAATAATAAATATAATTAATTGTATAAAAATTAATGTATTATAACGTAACAAACCTATCCAGTGAATATTTTATTAAAATCCCTTTATTTAAATATCATTTAAGTACTTTAAATATACAGTACAATTTATTTTATATTAAATAATTATTTATTAATTATTTATATCAACAGTTACCTTACCTAGTCGAACTTACTCATAATTCCATGGTGTTTTCATATTTTCTCACTGTTTTAAATTGGTTTCAGTAACTTGTTAGGAGTGAATAGAATATCGTCGTTCAATTTAACAATAGTCCTTGTTGGTCTTCTTCGGTCTCGTATATCGTGGTTAAGATCACTTAGGGGAACGTATGGTATTAGATACGTAGTGTATAACTACATATACCGATAATCCGTAGTCGTGGTTGTAATCAAAGTATAACACAATACGAATAATGACAATATGGGATAACATATTTTGGGATTAGTGAATTAAGGATTATTAGATACATAATTTAGGGGACGTAGACAATACATATAATAATACAAATACGTATTTTACGCTTAACCATAAACAATAGCCATTTTATTGTGTCTATATTAGTTTTAAACCCATTAATGATATGAATAATATGTATATGCATATTATAAGTTAACTAAAAAAAGCATCATTCTAATAGTATTCATTGTACAAAATGTAAATTACTGTTATTATTTATTATATATCTATGCACATAATACTATTTAATTATATTTAAATATAATAATTTGTATACTTTTAATTTGAGTATTAACAAGTTAAATAACAAATATATAATATTAGCTTAAGTACTAGAATGAAAAGAAATTAATCTTAATATATAAAGTTATTATTATTAAAATTATTATATATATATATATATATATATATATATATATGTAGAATACTCAAACAATATTAATTAATTAAAATAATATTAGTGAAGCAGTAATTTATATTAATTAACCGTAGTACAAATAATATAGAAATAATAGTATTATAGTATTTAGTTAAATTAGCATATATATATATATATATATATATATATATATTTAATAAACATAAGTTATAATCAATACTACAATTTAAATTTAAATTTTAAAACTGTAATAATTATATATATGGAGTTTTAAAAAATATATATTTCAAATTATGTATACATGTATGTACACATTAAGTAATGTTTCTTACGTAACTATAGACTATTAATAACGTAATTAAACTATTAACAACGTAATTAGTTTTTAGTTGAGTAGTGTTAATACATTATATATTAGGAATATCCTAATTAATAACATATATTTAATAATTAATTTTGCCATTTTAGGATCAATAATAATATGTATGGTGTGTGCTTATCTAATTCATGACAAATATATAAGGTTTTATATATAAATATATATATATATATATATATATATATATTTAATTATTTATATTGATTAGCGCTACGCCTCTTTTAGATAATGTTACAGTTTACATTGCTACCTTATCTATGTATATCAGACTCATTATAATTATATAGAATTATTTCATTTTAAAACCCTCTAAGTGTGACACTCACTGAACTTTATCTGACATATGTATATGCGAGTATGGACACATTTGAATACTATTACATAACGATAATTCTAATACATAATTTATAATTATATTTTTGATAAAAGTAATTAAAATTTAGTAAATAAATACAAACACTTTTATTTATATAGTATTTGTATAGTAGTTGGTTAATTTATAAAGCTCCTATATATATTTATAATCATACAAATAATGAATTAATTACACACCCTTTTTTAGTTATGTCCATAATGTTATATTTGTATATTATGTTTCTAACTATGTGTATAATACCGTTTGAATTAGAAAATAACAAATATTTGTAAATGTAAACCTAATAATTATACGATACTTGACAATTGTAAGATTTGAAGAAGTATTGTTATTTTGTTGTTGTTATTTTGTTATTGTTATTTTGTTATTTTTATTTTGGTGGAGTCCTTCATCCCATCCATGAACTTAGATTAAGTTTTCACTTATAACCATATATGGCTCTCATGTTAAGGCATCCATGGTTTTAACGAGAGCCGATCATTTATTTATACACAATTATATAAGATCACTTCTAAATAATATTTTAAGACCCATTTTATAAAATTATTAATGGTCCGGATGAGGCACGAATTCGTTTCCTACTGCTTGTGTGTCTGACGCCTTAGCCACACGGGCAGTTCACAAGTATTCATAATTATATAATTAATTAGATATTATGACTATTTTTCAGTATACATGCTATGTATACTATCGGATAGCATTGGATAGTGAAATAATAAATATTGCTTTCTGGAGGCTCGGGTGTATAACATATATAATAATTGTATTTGTATTCATAATCAGTGCTAGATTATCTATAATATAAACCTTGATAGCTATAATTTTATATTTGTGAAAAACTATATATATATATATATATATATATATATATCAATTTACTAATAATAAGCATACTAAAATTAATATAATAGTATAGAATGTTCAATCGTTAAATCTTTATCATTAGATATTAATATTTCTAAAAATATATTTTGCAAGAGTAAAAATAGTATAATTATTATTAATATTAAAAAACATATATTATTTACAGAAATGTTATATAAATTACATAATAAATCTGAAAAATAAGATATGTATATATATATATATAAATTATATAATATTTATAATATGTATGTATTTACTATATATACATATAATATATTATTATGTATATAAAATATAACTATTTTTATAAATATATAATTATAATTAAATATATTATCATATTCAATTAATATATTATAATATTAATACATATATTATTAAGAAAACAAAAGAAAGGTTTAAATGAAACGTTAGTAGTTCAACTTTTTGTTCACAAAGTTTATTATTTATTAAATATAAATATTGTATTATATGATTAATTATTAATTAGTATACAGACGAATGATTATTGAATATTATTAATAAATATACTTATTATATAATTAATGAGAATGATAATATGTTATTGTATAATGTACATATATATATATATATATATATATATATATATATATATATATATATCCAATCAACATTGATTATTGTCTTTTATAATAATCTAAAGAGAATATTATTATTTGCGTGCATATCATTTACATTCTTTTCATTACATTTAGCTTAATTGCATCAATTATTTATCTTTTTTTTATATCAATTATATTGATACCGCTATAAATAATATTATTGTCTAAATATCTGTAATTAAAAAATATAAATATATTTGTTAATGTTATAACATATGTTAACAATTATTAATTTGTAAATATAAATCTAATTTTGCAGAGATGGAAAAACAAATTTAAATAGTGATACCACGTTACCATTAGTTGAAGTTATTTCTCAATGTTTTCAAGAATTAAAGAAGGATTTCACAAATTGCGGAGAAGAAGATTTGTAATACATTTATAATGAATTTATATTGATGTTATATTTGAATATATTGAAATTATTTTATATAATAAATCAATATTTATACACTATAAACGTATGTGTTTTTAATTAATAAATATATATATACCACAATAAATAATTTAAAATACATTATAATCAAACATAACTGGGATTATATTTATTTAGATTATAATATAGATTATATATAATAAATATATATATTTAATAAATTTACTGTGGATTTAACAACATTGTATAATGATAAATGTCCTATTATACACATAAAAGATAATAATAACATTAAAAACCATGGATTTATTCTAGTCTAATAAAATGCATTAATAACAAAAATAAATTATATTGAAATATTTTTTAAAAAAATAAAGAAAAATTTATTTATTATATTATAAATATAAAAATATATTGACAAATTTATTACGAAAATCCGAATATTTGTTTTATTTAAACTACATGGTATATAAAGTTATAAATACACAAACAAATAAATTAATTCATTGCATAATTTAACTTCTATATAATTGAACGACTATTTTAGTAGTATATATACTACTATTCAATATATTGACCGAATTTGGCTAATCAAATAACAAATGAACCTTGTAATGAATCTATATATTCAACAATGAATGAAACAAGTAAAGTATCCTTGTTTTATTACCCACGTCTTTAACTGAAATACAAAAAGAAATATCAAATACACAAATTTAAAATAGTACTGATTTCAATGACATTAATATGTTTATTATAATAAATATAACAAAGAAATGTGTCCTATTATTACATATTTATTTTATCGATCATTATCAGATAGATATTTTCCGAATATATTAACAAAATCTAAAATAATATTAGTAGTAATCCCAAAATGTATAGATTCAGCTGAAAGAAATGGACAATATACCATTTTCATTCAATGAATATATTCATATATGAATACAGTCAAAAACAATCTTATGATAAATTGAATCTATTAACTCTATCAGCCTGGAAGAATAATATTGCAACAAGCTGCCAAGTATATATCACAATCTCTAGTGTTAAATTATATCACCTCAAATTATGATAGTGAACTTTCAAGGAAAACCACAAACGTCAGTGATCTCATGCTATATACCAAAAAATGTTAGTGACGAACAATAAACTTGGATATTCTATAAAAAAAACTTACCTATTTGACAAGACAGAGACCAAAACATAATATTCTGATCATAGGATGAGAAATAAATGCACACTTCACAAGACAGTGGACTGTGGATATAAATATACCTATCATCAAACTACAAATCGAAATGTCATATTGCTCAAAGACCATTTTTAAGAAAACAGTATGCTATGTCTAAACACTCACTTCCAGAAAAAAACATGGCAAATTATGAACTCACAATTACCTTAATTATTTATAATTACATATTGACTTCATAATAATAAATAAGAAATGGAAGAATAGTATACCAAAATATGCAGAACGTTCACCTATGTTAATAGAATTGCATCTGATTACCGTATAATAACAGCAGATATATAATTGAGTCTTAGAACTAATAAAAAGAAAGAAATTAAATGTAATATGAATGGACAAGATTAAAACATAACACTATAATTATAAATACGTTTATTGTAACAGTGAAACATAGGTTCTCGTTATTAGTATGCATACACTTCGTTATCTGATAGTACAAGATATACATATTATAAAAAATCATGCAAGGTATCAATAAAGTAATACATTAATCTCCAAATTAACGAAACGAATACCCTGTTAAATAGAAAATATCTGTGGAAAACGTTACACACTACACAAAGTAGCACAATTAAAAGAAAGCACGCCTACATAGAAGAATATTAACAAGTTTATAAATGCTCAGGTATCTTTAGTTAATTATTATGATTTAGAACAAAAACATAATATGAATAAAAATATATATGAAGTACAAAAGGATACCACAAATATGAAATTTGCTCTAGCATGGAAAAAATAAATAAATAATTGGAAGAAATAAAATCATATAAAGCGAAATTAAAAGCAAACAGTAGGTACCTATTACTAAAAATAGTACCTATTACTGAACGAATCAAACTTTGGCATCATATTTTAAATAGTTACTTCGAGATATATTCAATTGACAATTCATATAGAATATCAAGCTCATATCTAGAATAATCTTGATATAAAATATTCCCTTTCACGAAAGAAGAAATCTACACACAAATTTATCATATGGAAAAGCAGTAGTTGTTGACGAAATACTGGCAGAATTTTGTAAATTAGATGATTTCAAATAATTGTTGTTAGAATCTTATAACCTTTTTATTTACAGGAAATAATAGTAAGTTGGACATATAGATAAAATGGCTTACGAACAAATAAATCTATAACGTGAAAAATGCTGACTATTAGACGATATTTAAAAGGAGTTATCTCTAAAAACACTAACTCTCCTGTTCATTGATTTTTAAAAAGTTGTTGACACAATGACGCAAAAAGATGAAATAAATACTTTTAAAATATGGTAAACAAGAAGAAACAATCTATGCACTTGTGATGATCTACAAGAATATTCGCCCTATGAGTATATATACACCTTACATCGAAATCATAACTGGAGTCTTAAAGGGTGATATACTTGCGCCGTTACTCTTTATAATATATCTCGATTTTATTCTGAATACGTTACTGGATAATAATCGATAGCTAGGTTTTACTCTATGCGAAATACAAATTAATAAATATCCCGCAGAACAAATTATCATGGTAATTTATTGCAATACAGACTATTCTATCGAAATTGCCTTAACAAGTAATACACTTAAATATGATAAATACCCAATTACACCAGAAATAGTGAGAAAATGTACATGTTTATTACCAAACAAATTTAATGTTTCACCTTATGGTTTATCAAAGGGTTTACTAAAAAATCTTTGATTTGAATTATGTTATCCATTATCAATTGTTTTCACTAGAATTATGAATGATGGGATATACCCATTAATTTTGAAAAAATCTAATATTACAGCTTTATATAAAAAAGACGACTCAATACTACCATCAAATTATATACCAATTAGTATACTATCATCAACGCTCATTCTCTATGAACAAATATTAAGCTATTTATCTTACTATTTAAGATCCAACGATCACATATGTTCTGAACAGTATGGTTTTCTTTAGGGGAAATCGACCCAATTACAACTAATTGAATTCTATAGGAACATTATGAGGTCAATGAATAGTCATATGTTCGCTGATGTTGCTTATATTGATATGGCAAAAGCATTTGACAAGGTATCACATACTAAATTATTACATAAGATATATAATCTTGGTATATGTGGGAATGTGTATTCCTGGTTTGAATCATATCTCAAAAATAGGTTACAAAGAGTTAAGGTTAATGATCAATATAGTGATTTTACTAATGTAACTTCAGGAGTAGGGTTCTGTGATAGGTCTCCTCCTCTTTCTGATTTATATAAATGATCTACCTACTATTTTTAAACCACAAATAATCACCTCACTTTTTGCAGATGATGCTAAAATATCAATTATCTATATATCTATAGATGATCGGAAGGTACTGCAATCCGGGCTATTTTAACTATCATCCTGGATGTGTAAATGGGACCTTGAACTTGCCATTCAAAAATGTTCAATTATGACATTTGGGAATATCAATACACATTCGTATACTATAAATAATATTCAATTAAATAGTCTAACAGAGTTTAAAGATCTTGGAATAATTTTTAACATTAAACTGACGTGTGACACTCATATAAATCAAATGTGCAGTAAAGCTTTTAATATTCTGAATATTATATTTAGATGCTTTATTATTAATGACTATTGTTACCTAATAAAAGCCTTTATAACATATGTTAGACCTTTATTAGAATATAATTCTTGTATTTGGAACCCTTCTAATATATATGTAGGCCTAAAAAATAAAATTGAAAAAGTCCAAAGGACATTCACTAAAAGGCTTTTCTATAGATGTGGTATACCATATACAAATTATGAAAATAGGTTATTATTTTTAAACTTAACTTCATTATCTCAACGCAGGTTACGGGCTGATCTGATTCTTGCCTATAAAATTATAAATGGTCTAGTTGATGTTGATTGCTCGGGGCTACTTGAAACGTATTCATCAAGAAGTCGAGGTCCTTCCAAAGTTCGAAAAGACAAATGCAAGACTAATGTTACTCTGAATTATTTTAGTAATCGTATTTCAACTCCTTGGAATTTGCTATCTAATTATACGTGTTCAGCAACTTCGGTCAATCAATTTATTACAAGGCTTGATAATTCATTGTATTAATATATAAATTTTATTTTATTTTATTAATTTTTATTATTAAATTATTATATTATTTTATTTTTAGTTTTATGGGGTTAATTTATTCGGTTGCATTTTCTTTATCATTATTTATCGGGTATTACGGGTGTCAGTGGACTAACTCTTGGGTCAAGTTTGTACCCCCAAGGCACAGGGATTGAGGACCCCTTTTACTAAAGTTGATACGGTGATTAAGTGATTGCATCTGAATAATTCCACTTTTTATTATTATTTTTTCATTATATCATTTGTTAACTTTATATATTAACCATATGTAACATGGCATTTATAAATCATTATATATATTCGTTTATATTCGTTATTTGTTTTTTTATTATTATTGTTTTATGTCATTTTGTTTGTTTTAAACAATAAACTATATCTATCTATCTAACACATTATTACTGAAAATTGTATCTGCCGCAAAATATAGTAGATTATCATCGTTAAAATAAGGGATACATTAATTTCACTCAGAACATGCAAATAAAAAGTATCTACGAAAATGTGCTAAATCAAGTAGAACATTTTAATAACTAAGCTTACTAAATCAACTAAAATATATGTTAATATAAGGATTGCTAAATCTTGTGCAGCATTAAATAGCGTGAATATAATCTTGAAATAAAAATTAAGTACTCGTATTAAAAAAAACTGTAAGAGCTGCAGTCGAATCTGTACTTGATTATGATTCTTTTACGTGGACACAATAATGTTAGATAAAAAGTGTAATAGAACCTCCGTGCTGTAACAAAAAATCATAGCGAGATCATCTAAAAATGAGAAATAATATGGCGATATTCCAAAATTAGCAACTAGATACGTATACTATAGTACGCGGTGAAAACACCGGTCACTGATGGAGAAGTAAAGATGAATTGGCGAGTGACCTGATATTTCGATATTTTATATATTTATATATTTTATATGTAAGTGAGTATATAGTAATTATCTTTCAGGTGAAATATTTTATATGTTATCTTGTGATTTAACGATTTTTTTAGTTTACATAGTATTTGACATATATTTCAGAATGTATTATAGCTTACACTAATATTATAATAATGTCATATATATATATATATATATATATATATATATATACGTTATAATACGTTATATATGTTATAATACAGATACCATATAAAACATTAGGATATACTATATATTATTGATGATCTAATCAAATAAATTATATTATTTATAATTAATTAATAAATATCAGATAATGTACCTTTATTTTTTAATTTTTCTTTTAAATATTCATCCAACCAAAAAATAATAATTAGTAAAAATAAATGAGTAAATATTATTAATTTGTCTATTGATGCATAGATTGATATAAAGTGAAAATCAACAGTGATGTTAATAAAGCATTTATCATTTGTCTTTAATCGTTATGATATAAATTTCTCATTTATTTAACATACGAACAATAATAATAACAGCATAATATGGATTAATAATAAAATTAACAATTATATCGAGATTATCTTTCTTTGAAAAATACAGAATTAAGAATTTATAGAAAAAGATATATAGAAATAAGATAAATGCCATAATACATAGAAAAAATAATGTAGCTTATAAACAGTTTTGTTGTAACAATATTTCTTCAGATATGTGGGTAACATTCATAAATTAAATGATCATAAAAATATAATACTATTCTCGATAATATATGTTATTGTAATATTATATTTAGTAAGTGTGAAAGAAAAAATGTATTCAATAAAAAATGAAATTAGAATATCCAAAGAAATATTTAGAAAATCTTCAAAAACAAAAAATTATTTTTCACTCATATCTGTTATTAATGATATTTTGACTGCTATTGGGCATCGGAAATCTAATTCTTCATTAGATTATAGTAATATTGACATGAATATAATCAACATTATTTTTAATTTTATTTTAGATCAACTTAATTACATTTTTAATATAATAATTTGTAATTCTAGGTACTCCTACTATTACAGATAACATGAAAATATTATTAATAACCACCCTTTTTAAGAAAGGATATATAAATGATATGAATAAATATAGACCGATTTTCTTATTATCTGAATTAACAACGATTTTAGAGACAATTATTGCAAATAGATTTCTATATAGAATATATATTTTATTGACAAACATAATTTATTATATGCCAAATAATATGGTTTTATTAGAAATTCTTGAACTTCGCAAGCACTATATGCTAACTACAATTTATTGAGTATAACTTAGAAAGATAATAATAAATTAGATTCATTATTTTTAGATCTAAAAAAGCATTCGATCTTGTAGATAATAATATTTTATTTTACAAATTAACATATTGGGGAAAGTCTCCGATTACCGATCTCCTCATAATACCGACCCCCTCTCGTATCTCTGTAACTATAATATATATTAAAATTATATATATACATGAACTTTTAGCAATGTAATGCTAAATATGAATAAGTATATTGTTTTACAAAATATTCAATCCTACAATTGTTATTTGATAAAATGTAATATTCTATTTTTACTTTTAAATAATTGAATAATAACTTTTTTTAAATCATTGTCAATACATTATTAATTAAAAGAAAACTTAAATCTGCGAAAAATATTGTAGATCAATAAAATGATTATACCTATTATAAAAATAATTCAATTTGAAAAACTATTAACCAAAATATCTTAATTATAGCAACCTATATGATTTTCCTAATACCGACCCCCTAACTTACACTAATACCGACCCCATGTGATTTATAAAATCCAATCAAAATAGATCAGTATTTTACTTTAAAATATGTCATAAGTTGTTTGTGTATTATTTATATAGATTAAGGATTTATGATTCCATTCGATTATATACATACTGATTAATAACTAAATATTAAATAATAATATACACTATTTTAATATAATTACTATAAAGTTTAAATTTAAATTTAATATTATTATTAAAACATAAATTCAATAAAAAATAATTGCGTGAATGTTATAATTAATTATATTTATGAATATCTACAATGCTGAATGTATATTATAATACATAATTATTTATACCACGATTATTTTAGGGTGTCGGTAATAGGATAAGGGGGTAAGTATTAGGAACAGGTATCCGATTATCGACCCCCATGTTTATTATTGTAAATATAATTATATTAAAATTGTAAAATAACCACATTATTCATTGCCATAATATTACCCTATTTACAAAATATCAAATAAATATATTTTATATTGAATAAGTTATTACAAATAATCATTTAGGGGTCGGTAATCGGAGACTTTCCCTTTATGGTTTTATGGTCACTAATAGTAACTCACTATTGATCGTTTAATTAAAAGCTATATGCAATATCGAATGTTATCAACTTGAATAGATAACGAACTTTCTGGAAGAAGTATCATCAATATAGAGGTACCATAGTAATCCATTGTGAGTCCCTTACTTTTTATTTTATATATATAAATGATATTCATATGACCTTTCATAATATAAATATTAATTTTAATATCATAGTTTTAACAGACGATACTGTCAAGGTTATCATTAGTGAACCAACAAATAATACTTTATGTAAGCGTTTAAATTTAGTTATTTTAAATTTATATAAATATTTCATTAATAATAGAATAATATTAAATTAATAAAACAAAAAATGTATTATCTTATAAAGATGAACATATTATGGTTAGTATATAAATTAATTTAACTGAAATATTCCTAGTATATAGTTATACTTTTTTTGGAGTTATTTTAGATAATAATGTAAATATTAAAGAACATATAAGACAAATTGAAGTTATTACATATTATAATATTAAGAAATCTAAGTTATATACCAATATTTATTTTAAGCTACTTTTTAAAGCTAATTAACAATTCTTTGTTTTTGCTTCATATCATATATTGTTCAGAATTTTGGGGAAATAATTTTAATAATAATCTTCAACTCTACAAAAAAGGCCATTCGAATTGTAAATAAAAATATCTTTAAAATTGTCAATATTAATTTTTTTTACTAATACTAACAATGTATGTGTATGTTCTAATATATTAAAATCTCATATATATATATATATATATATCATTATATATATAAGATTGTAATATATGGTTGCACGATAGGAGAGATTAGAAAGCATGTTCCTATATACCATTTAGCACAATATCGACTGCTATATAAATATAATGATTATTACTACTGAATTGAGTGATTATAAATATATATATATATATATATATATATATATATATATATATATATATATATATATATATATATATAATATATATATATAATATATATCAATATAATATATATTAATAATTATATAGGTGAACACTGTGCGTTTAATTATGTAGGTGTACTATTTAAGTATGATTATATTTCCTATATATGAATATTTTATTTAAATTAGTTTGTAGATTTATAAATCTAAGTGAAATTATATATGTTGTTTATATATTCTTATAGTATGATAATTATTGTTATATTTCATCTTCATTATTCCGTGATAAATACAATAATGATATTATAATAATAATAAATGTGATTTAAAAAAATATAAATATATATATATATATATATATATACAAATATATATATATATATATATATATATATATATATATATATATATATATATATATATAACTACATTTTTATTTAAAATGTAATTATATAATATTAGAAATATAGATATTATTTGAGTAAATTAATTATAATATAATCACGTACAGGTATATTATATAACTAGTAGATTATATAATAACTATTTAAATTGAATATTTATTTGTAATCTTTTATATTGGTTAAATGTTAGGTACTCTATAAAATCTATTTTAATATAATATTTATGATACCTAAAATAATATCTATTATCTTATATCCTGTAGTTTTTTATAATAAATTAATAATAGATTGAAAATAATAAAGTCGTATATATAATTTATATAAATATACAGTGCATAATAAATATTAAATATAAGCAAAAATAGTTTTAATATTATAGGAAATATATGTTAAAGTTATTTAATAAGTTATTGTTATTGTTATTGTTATTTTTATTTGGTGGAGTCCTTTCATCCCATCCAGGAACTTAGATGAAGTTTTCACTTATAACCATATATGGCTCTAATGTCCCTTCGAAGCCGCTCTCATGTTAAGGCATCCATGGTTTTAACGAGAGCCGATCATCTATTTATACACAATTATATAAGATCACTTCTAAATAATATTTTATATATGACCCATTTTATAAAATTAATTAATGGTCCGGACGAGGGTCGAACCCATGTCCTACTGCTTGTGTGTCTGGCGCCTTAGCCACTGAGCCACACAGGGAGTTATAAGTACAGTAAAATATATAACCTACATATATTCGTATGTATATACGTAGGTATTTACTTACGTATACCTATATATATAACTATATATATATATATATATATATATATACATATACTATTTATAAACTCATATGTAGTATATTTTACAAAATAATTTTAATAAATAAAACTCTTGTGATTTATAACCTCGTATAAAGTACCTATTTAGTAGTTCTATTTATTTTCTATTCTCTCCTATACTTTTATTGCTCCGTTTAGCGGTACAATACTTGACCATGCCACGTTAACAATAGCTTATATCACGTGGTTTAACTGTTGCATTTCATAACAATACATCATGTCTAGTGTATGTTTAATAATTTATATTAATAAATTTATAAATTGTAAGTAGGTAACCTACATATTTTCATAATGACATATATTTAAAAACACAAATGTTAACAACTTAAAAAATGATATTATGTTTTATATTTATATATAAGACAAATACTAGTAATAATAGCTTATATTTCAATACTATTGATATATGCATTATATTACTATATTCATCACGTATTCGTGTTATATTTCGTATAGAGCTTAATGTAATATTAATAAGTATTAACCTATTTAAAAGACAATACTATAAACTTTGTTTAACAAGGGTACCATTTAGTAAGCCTAACTACCTTTGTAAGTATAGTGTGAGGTGTAGTCGTAAAATATAGGTTATAAAAGTAATGGTGCACGTGTACTTGTATTTTATTTTAATATGTTTTGTGACCTATGTTAGGTAGTGGCATTATGCGTTATTTACAGAATAAACTCTAAATCTACAAAATCTAATAATTTCGATGTTATGTAATTTAATTAAAATTACGTTTTAAACAAAAATACCGAGTTTTACTTTAATATTTGTAATACTTATTCATATTAATATTTTCAAATTAATAAATAATATGTAATTTAATACACTTTTAAAACATATGCACATATATATATAATAACATAATGCTCATTACCTCACGGATCTTGAGATTGAATATTCTTTACTTACATGGCTGCTCTTGTTCACCAATAATAGTTAATAACAACATTTAACTTACCATCTGTATACATAATGGGATACCTAAAGGTTTGTTACTTAGCAAAACATACTTAGCCCCCCCCCCCCATTCAAAAATATGGGGGGGGGGGCTAGGTATGTGTTGCCCCCCCCATGAAATATGTTATAATAAATTGTATATATATATATTAAATCTAGTATATTTTGTTTGTTAATACACATTTTTGCTAAAGAATATTACTAACAATATGGGGGGGATAATTATGTGTTGCCCCCTCCCCCTCCATGAAATATGATAATATTTATGAGATATAATTGTTAGGCGTTAACCTATCTGGCGACGTTCAGAATGACATTATTCAACTATATAAAACTGAATTATTAAATATGTTATTGATATATATATTAATGGTACTTTCTCGATTCAATGTAATGGAATTCAAGATATACACGGAAGTGAGAAGGATAATTTGGAGGTTCGATATTTAACATCATAACTAGAAATATATATAAGAAAAATATATAGGAATATACAGATAAATAAATATACATAGGAATATGCAATATTACTGAGGCTACAACTTGGGAAGGTATATAACATTTAATTTTATTTGAACTTGAAAATCTTAACTAGCCTATTTCTAAATTAAGAGGATATTCATATGACGGTGCAGCTAATATGTCTGGTAAATGTAATGATGTATATACAATAATAGTGACTAGTCAGCCGTTAGATTTTCATACACACTGTGGAGCTCACCCCACACACTTAATAGCATATTCATTAGATAATAATATAAATATAAGAAAAGCTATGAGAGTGGTTCATGATTAGGGATTATTATATTAACAAACTATCAAATTTCGGAATGTATACAATACTAATAATAACAAAGTTAAGACAGTGACACCGATATGCCCAACAAGATGGACTGATAAAATCATGTATTATAACAACATTAGATCAATATAGTGGTTTAATCGATGCACTGAAAGATTATAAAGAATTAGATTATATTACCAATATTGGTCATATAATGGTCAACCTTTTTATTAAAAAATATGAATAAGTAAATAATTTTTTTAGGAATATTTCAAGTTTGATATTTGAAAGCTTGGATTTACTTACTTACTAAGTCCCTTAGCCGATTGATCGTAGGGGTATATGAATCGCTGCAACATAAGTTCTATTCCATCCGTCACGGTTCCATGTAGCCTCTAGTAGTTGGGTCAGATCCATTTATGACCCCACCCTTTCCACTATGTTATCCATCCAGTTTTTTCTGGATCATCCTCTTCTTCTTTTACCAAAAACGCAACCTTGAATCACAGTTTTATTCAGACTATCATAAGGCACCGTGTGACCAAAATATAACATTTTCATTCTCTTTACTTTTGATAGGAGATTCTCAAGTTGATATATGCATTCAACAATTATTTGGTATACATGCTAATTTGTTTTTCTTTCTATGTAGGTAATCCCCATGATTCTTTTATATGCTATATGCTCAAATTCAGTAATTCTTTTTTCCAGTCTATCTGATAGTGTCCAAGTTTCACAGATATAAAATAGTATAGACAATATTAGTGAGTTGTACAGTAGAGTTTTTGTCTGTAGTGATATGTTTCGACTCTTACATATAGTGATTAATTAACTAACGTAGAGGGTGCTGTCGTTTAATGTATGTTCTATTGTATTATTTTCTTTCTGAAACCTGCTTTCTCTTCAGCTAGGATATATTCTGCTATTGGATTGATTCGATTTAAAATAATTCTCAGCATGATCTTACTTGCAAGCACCCATGGGTGTGATATCAGGCTGATAGTTTTATAATTTTTGAACTTTCTTGGGTTAACTTTCTTTGGTATTGGAATAATTAAAGATTCATTCTTTCTTAACCAATATTTTCTGGCAAAGTAAAGTCATTGTTATTACCATTTGTGAACCGCCGTGTATAATTATCTTAATTGGAATGTTATCTATACATGTTAATTTTCCTTTTTTTTAGAATTTGTATTGCATGTTCTACTTATGATTTTAAAATCAGCAAGTTCTCTTCTACGCATGCACCTCGATTATCATTAATTATATTTTCATCTGGAATTATTGAATAATTATAGAGTATATAATTATAGAGTTCTTTGCACTATGTTGTCCATATTTTGACTATTTCTGAGTCCTCTGTTAAAATATTGCCATTTCTTCTTTCCACAAAAATACTTTTCATGAAAGCTTGGATATGATATTGAAATATGTCATGATACCAATAAATACTATTTAAGGTAACATTTATAAAAATATACTTTTAAGCATAAATGCTTATATATATAATCATAATAATTATCAATAATAAATAAACATAAATTATCAGATAATAAAGTAAAGATTATTCTAATTAAATTGAATAATGATAGAAATAATGTGCACACATTCATTCAAGAGATAGAAACAAAAGTATTTTATATTGTATATATAATTTTTTTTTATTGATTCAAGCTTAATAAACTAATTGTATACACATATTATATATTACATATTATATAATACAACATAACTTAATAAATTTTTATAATAAAATATTATAATAATTTATTTTTATTTTAAATATATCTAATTTAATTTTAAGTATATCTAATTCAGAGAATAATAATAATAAATATAATATAAATTATGATAAATATGTATGAGGTGAATAGTAATGAAACTTCAAAAGACTATGTATCTTATCTAGATACAATAATATACATTATTAATGTTATGTTAATATAATAATGTGATTAGATATGATCAGTTAATATGTTAATATTCGGTATCATTAATATTTACATAATAAAATATACTGAGTTGCTTGATGCCATAATTATGATAATTAACACCAAATTTGATGCTAAGGAAACATCATTTATACATCATTATAAATTAAAGGAATCATTATTAAAAAATAATATAATTGATGAAAAGCGGTTTATTTTTTAGATTAATCTTATTAATTTTGATATATCTCTATCTCTCTTTGATACACTAAACATATATGAATACAAAAATGTATGAAGAAGTATCGATTGCTAGATTAAAAATGGAATTATATATGTTCAAATCAATCAATATGTTTAATACCATAGACGAGGCAAACATATACATGATGGAACAACCTTCTGAAATTTATAAAATATTTCCCGGCATAATGGAATTGATCAAACTTTTAAATTTATATATTAATACATTTTGTAATGTTTTATATTTATTGTCTAATATAATAGATTATTTAAGTATTGTTATAAAAATTAAACATTATTAATGAATATTAACATAGACCAAAGAGGTATCCTATATTAATAAGATATTAATTAGTATTATATTATAAATAATATAAATAAATAAATAATAGGATATATAATATAAAATAAAAATAAATACCCCCCCCATAAAAAATATCATTCCGACGCCCCTACTTACGCCCCTGTACAATATGTATTTATAAATGTCTCATTATTAGTTATCATTTATTTGCGTATACTATTTAGATAGTTATGCATATATGTATTGTCAATATGATTTATTATTCTGAACTTATACAATGCATAACTGAGATCATACCTATCAATAATATACTAGAAAAACCCATTACCATTTGAGTGCCATATATGAAATCTATAGATTTGTTAATATAAATAATAATAATAATATAAAGGTTTATTGTCTCAGTGAAAACGATAGACGTTTATATGAGTCAAGTTGATAAATTAAAACAAATAAATACATAAATATATGAATACTAATATATTTTAAAAGACGATATTATAATGATAATATATATTAATATAGTCGACACATACAATAATACAATATGATATGTTCCGTAATTCATCAGGAAGACTGTTCCAGTACTTCGGAACATCAACAGTTAAAGCAGAATCTGCATACATACGGAGACACATGACACATAGAGTTTCATCAGCTCATATTTGCGATTCGGATGAGTAGTTTCTCGAATTCTGACTCTCTTTGATAGGTATTACGGAATTCCCATATAGATCGCCTTGTGAGTTATGTACAGAAACTTGCTTATATATCGAAAATTAAACCACCCGAGAATAGCCATTATGGAATGGATAGATATGGTTATATCAATAAGCTTCAATAATATGCTAATAGCTCTACATTGTATTGAATCGAATTTTTCATCAATTTTTCATCAATTTTGCGGAATGTTAATAAAAAGAGAATTACAGTATATGAGTCTACTAAATATTTTTGAATGTAATTAAAACAAATTGTAGCTTAGAACGAGCCTTGCCTATATTATACAGGAAATAATTAGCAGTTCGGGCAGTGTTTGATATATGTACTGAATAATCTAGTGCATTATTAATAGTATAAGCTATAGTAGTGATGGTGTTTGAGATAAGAAGTGATAACTGAGAGTAATTGAAGAAAGATATATAGAATATATAATGTTATCTGTTGTAGTAATATTTAATGAAAGAGAATTACACGAAAACCAAGAGATCAAATCATTAATACAGTTAGCAATTGAAAGTTGAATTATATCAATATCGAACTAGGTGGAAAATAAGTATAAATTTGTAAGTCATCTTCAAAAAGTTGATAATGAATATATGGGTATTTAAAAAAAATCATATTAATGGGAAGAATATATAAAATAAAAAGAATCGGACCAAGTACTGATCCTTGAGGAACGCCATGTGTGTGATACAAATGACAGCAACCAGTCGATGAATACATATTTCACGTAGACGGTAATAAAGAATATTATGATGTAACGTATCAAAGGCACTATACAGAAGAACCAAATATAAAGAAACCTTATTCTCCATATATAGTGTAATATCGTTGTTTTGTGCAGTTTCTGTAATACGATTGGGAAGATATGCACTCTGAAAGCAATCCACAAAACCGTTCGATATGATATAATCAATAATCTGACGTGCAACTATGATTTCCATAGTCTTAGAAATTGATGATACTTTCGAAACAGGGCGATAGTTGAATAGTTTGGAAGAATCAATATTATGTTTATTTAATATCGGAGTGATGTAAGCATACTTCATCGATTGGGGTACAATGGATAAAGATAATGATAAAAGAATTATGCCAGTAATTATATTATTTAGATGGGGAGATAATATACGAAGTAAAAGGAAGAGGGTCAAGTGTGGAATTGGATTTCAAACAAGACATATGAGAAAGGACAATATAAGAAGTGGGTAAATTAAAACAACAATAGTGAGTATCAGAGAAAAAGCATGAAATTTCAAAATAAAATCCACCAATATAGAATCCACCACAGGAAGATCTTCTATTGTTTTTAAAACTTTATTTTGAAAAAAGTTAGAAAATAAAGAACAAAGATTATCATCAGAACCATCTGGTTATTATAGCATATTTAATAAATATATCTCAGGTGGAAAAATGTAAAACTTATTTGATTCATAATTATGACTTAGGTTATTGTATTATTTAACGTGATATTGTATTATATTGGTATACATACTCGTATTATATGTTATTATTAATATATTGGCTGAATACCATAAATGATAAGGAGCTTAATACACCATATCTCAAAGATATCTTAATTAGTGCTTTTGAAGTTGTTACGTCATCCAATAAATGATTAGTTAATTGTGATTGGTACTTTACGATTAAGCGCATGCACAGGGTACATTTAACTATACGGGATACCATACATTATTACGTAACTATCAGACTAGCTGTACATTACTTAACTTACGTAATACCAAGACAGCCTAATGTATGATATGTCGGTAGAGTAGACGAGTAATGTTCACACTTTAATGTTGATTTACAATTGTTAGACAGTGTTTTTTAATAATTAATTATAAATAACGATAAAATTTATAATTACGTATTCATTGAATATAACTATAATCTTTAGTTTATGTATATAAGGTGATTCATTTTATAATAATTAATAAGGTGTCATATATATATATATATATATATATATATATATATATATGTATATATATGTGTGTGTATTTGTGTATGAATCTATGCTTACATGTATCCTATTATTCATATA
Source organism: Osedax fenrisi (assembly GCA_964019155.1). Taxonomy (NCBI): domain Eukaryota; kingdom Metazoa; phylum Annelida; class Polychaeta; order Sabellida; family Siboglinidae; genus Osedax; species Osedax fenrisi. The sequence continues at coordinate 6,076,692 of OZ025244.1, read as the reverse complement.
TTATCAATAACAATTATATAAACTATATAAATAATAAAAACCAAATTAATAGACAACTTAACTTATTATTTACAATTATTTATAATTATATAAATATAATAATTAATATATGTTAATTATTTAATTAATATTATCCATTATTTATATATGTAACCTATACTTTATATACATATATAATATATATTTTTTCTTTATAATATATTTTATAAATTTATAATAAACTTATAATATACATATGTTATATACTCATGTATATATATATAATTGAATTAATAAATTATATTAAATCATCTAAATCATTAACAGTTTAAGATAATTGACCTTCGACGTGACAAACACTTAGAAAGTATTTAATATTTATTTAAATATAAATAATACTTTACAATAAATTAGTTATGAACGGTTATATAACCCGTCTAAAGAACGTAATAAATATTATAACTAGCGTATGTATGAATTCAATTCGTCAGTTACATAATTATAATACGTGTAATTGTATTGTTATACGATTTATTATTTGTACATGATATACCGATGCATAAATAAACATACATATACAGATACATATACATACATACATATATATATACATACATATATATATACATACATATATATATATATATATATATATATATATATATATATATATATATATATATATATACAGTTCATATCATTTATATATATATACATATATTTATATATTTACGAGCAAGTCACGTAATAGTAGGTAAGCGAAATAAAAACTCTCTTATGCATGCGCATATCAATTATAGTTTTTAAGTCAACACAAGTACTACATAGTTACTGTGTTACTTACACATGATACCTTACTACTAAACCCCTACTACGCCTATTAACCCCATTACCCCACCCCGTTATACTCATCATACACTTACTATAGTAGATACATAAACAGGTAAATATAACACACAAATATGTGTCATCTATTTCGTATAAAATTAGAGGCGGTTTCAACGTTGACTTCTACATTTTCCTTAGAGAATCCACCGTTATACATTACACGGTGTATAATCGTGTATAACATGTTAAGTGTGCACATACAGTATATGTAAATTGTACACGTCTATATGTAAGTTAATAGTAATTGTATTGTAACATATTAATTGTATATTATCATATTTACATTTATATATGACTAGGGGCGCTACGACAGAGGGGCGGGGGGATATTTCCAACCACACTTTAAAATCTTGTGGGACCTCTTACGTATTGGTTCCCCCCCCCCACTTTTACCACAACATTTATTTTGATTGGTTGGTCCCCCTACATACAAAATCGTTCCAGCGCCCCTATATAGGACTGATATAAGTATACGTTAGTATCTCTGGCTGATATGCCGATGTAACATTCTCCGTATGCGATGATATATATTTATTTCATCACATTCATTATAATTTCACATACATTCTTCTTCATCATCTCATTCATCTAATCCATCATCATTATTATCATCATCATCACCAGTATCATCATCATCAACATGAATATTAACAGACATGTCAATCAATATCGGCTGATACGCGTTAATTAACTCAGGGTGTGGTTTCCTAGCACGTAAAGGTGCATACATGGTGATAAGGACAATGCCTTTTCCCCTCCAATACTGTTATCTACGTAATGAATCAACTTACTGTCCACCTGTCCACCTGACCACCTGTCCACCTGTCTTACTACTAACACAAACCGATAGATAACGTGTTACTTATAACTTATAAGTAAGCTATAGCAATGATTTACAAGCGGGGCTGATGTCATTGATGAAAGTATACCTCTCGTACGTGTGTGTATGCATGCGTGTATGCGTGTGTGTATGTGTGTTGGTGTGTGTGTGGTCTATAGATTGCCTGATATATATGGTGTACTGTCCACTACCACTACTACTTGGTTAACAGTGTACAACAATGCATCTTTTATAGGTTAAACGGCTATTAAACATTGTTTATCGGCATATACACACATATATACATACACAAATGTATATATATATATATATATATATATATATATAAATATATATATATACGTGTACCATATATAAGATACTATAATGAAGATATACATTAATATAATGCGCAGGACTGATGAGTAACGCGCCTACTATACGATATATGCTTAGTTTGTTCCGTCGGGTACCCATTTAGATATCCGTATATTACGTTAGGGGGGCGCTAATTGTAGATCAGGGAGTGTGTTGGCGATACGACATCAACGTATACGCCCCTTTAATCGTATGAGCAGTGCTATTACTAGTCGTATGATCAGTACACGTTACATCTCTAATGATATAATAACCATCCTTTATTATTTTATTGGTAACGTTAATGTGCTATTACTTTTATTAGTTTATTATTGTATCGTGTATATAGGTTTAGTGTAAGTGCGAGAGAGATAGCGAGATATAGCGATACTGTAAAGCTTAACTACATATACTATAATACACTACACACTTATATAGCTTATTGGTTGAACTAGAGTGTTCACGGTTATGGCGTAAACGTTATATCTATTGGAGTAAACATAACTAAGTCGTGTCGAGGTAAACGTGTACAATGGGAGATTAGCACATTTAATACCGTCCCTATGTATTTTAAAATAGTAAACTGGATCCATATCATGTTATATGATTGTTAGCGTTAACATTAATGTTTCCTTATACATTAAAATTGTTTGTAGACTTAATAAGAAACGCATTCACCCGTGACTATATTTACGAATAATCATACTATATGTACATACATATATATATATATATATATATATATATATATATATATATATATATATATATATGTGGATATACTTTACTAATACAATCTAGTTTTAAAAATGTGTGTGTGTTATATTCTGTGATAATATGAGTTTCAATATTTAAAATAATACCCATATTATCGCCATATTTACCTCGATACATATTTATTTATCTTTATATGTTGTAACTGTACTAATATGTGTGTTGTTTTATTATATATATAGGATGAATACAAGTATTATAGTTGTTTTTGTAGAGTATTCTTTATGGCATAACTGTTATAGATACTTTAGATTTTAGATATATGTGATATGACTCGGGGAGTATGGGAATCAGTATATGTTCCACTAGTTCTAGAATATTCACATGACATAGTAATTGGTCATTTTTTTCCCATAGAATTTATCATCGTATATTAAAAATCAGCTAGAGTAGCACCACCTACTATGTATACTAATTATTAACTAATCACGTACTTACCATGTTAATATTGTATATATTGTTATCTTAGTTTAATTAGCATGTGTAAATAATAATTCTTGTTTTTACAATTATTGTCTCTTATAAAATTATTGTTCTATGTGAATTGAACACTCAATAAACTATCTATATTATGAAAGTTTGGTTCTATCGATATTAGATTATGGAAATATTATCTTAATTGGAGCTCCAATAAATATATTAATAACAATTAAACGAGTTATTCGTAGATGTATATAAATTATTTTTAATTTCCCATATTCTAGTAGATTTTCGACTAGTTATTATTTACATAAATTAAAATGGCTATGGGTATCTTCCAGGATTAATTATGGATTGTTATGTTTCATTAAAAAAGTAATTATTTCTGGATTACCTTCCTATTTATCAACGCTATTATCAGAGAAAAGAACTGGAAACTCGAGGCGCTATCCCACTTGAAGAGGCTCGATGTCGATTACAAATCACTAATAGGTCCTTCAATATTTCTGCTGCCTCGGTATGGAACAAGCTACCTCTGTCGATACGAAGTGCTCCATCTATCACAATATTCCGCAAAAGACTGAAAAAACATCATTTATTATAATGTGTTGTTAATGTAATGTTATCATTATTTGATTACACTTTAGAGAATTGTTTCTACAATTATTCAAGTATTTAAATAAACTTTATTATTATTATTATTATTATTATTATTATATATATATATATTTATAAACCAACTATATATATAATATATATAATATATATATATATATATATATATATATATATATATATATATATATATATAAGTATGTATATAGTAATAGTTATTATATAATACTTATTCAGAATGTAAACATTTTGTATACAAGTATATCATTATTAAAAGTTTAACTATAATAATAAATTTACTTTTAATTTAAAAGATAGCTTTTAAGATTTGAATAACAACATCATATAAAATAATATGATCATAATTGTAATAATATAATGTTTGATTTAATGTATTTATTTAAAGAGTCTTTGTGCCAGTACAATCAATTGCCTAATAAAAACATTGAATAATAAATCTGGAACAATAAAACTACACATACACATAAAATAACAAACGATAAAAAGAGATAAAAAAAGGTAAAACACATTAACAAATATGTATGAATAGATATAGTAAAACAATCACGCTATATTCAATTATGAGATATGTTTTAATTATGAATATACATTATTACATATATAGGTAAGCATCCAGTGAAGTTAGTATATTTATCACTTGTTGTTATCTATATTATAATTGTGTTGATTGACTATCGCTTACTCTGTTATTATCGAGTACATTCTTCATAGTATGAAATATCATTATAATCGTATATATATTATAGGATATAGGTATATAGTTACCTAGAAATTTACATCTATAAACATGCAAGCTTAGGCTAATTAGATTATAAATTGAATATATAATAACTGAATATAAATTGATAGTTTTACTTTATAATCAAATGTAAATTTAACAAAACGTAAAATTAAATTAGTAATAATATATAGGATATTTTCTATATATGGTATACCATACTATAATATTCTATATTAATATAATTGTATTAACGTCATTGATGTACTAAAAGTGAAATGTCAAGTTAATCGCTATATTATATACAACCATGTATTTAAGTTGTACAATACATATTAAGTATTATATAGACTCTATATATACTCTATATTATAGAGTATATACTCTAGTGATACAAATAATGATGAATATTAATTAACATTGACATAGGTATATATATATATATAATTATTAATAATATGTGAATTAATGGTTTATATTTATAAATATACCCGGTAGTTTTTGTTGTGTGCGTTGAGATGATTAAATAAAATATATAAATATATACTTATACTTTAACTATAATAACTGTATACTTATACTATAATAAATAACACATACAATGTCACATTGTCAATGTGAAATATGTCAATGTGCAACCTGCCGTGTTATTTACCTGATTTGTTTATTTTGTAGTGATCGATAGTTTAATATAATAGCATAGATGTAATCCGTGTAAATATATATTTATATACAGATAATAATACAATATAGTATATTATATATAGTAATATAAATAGTATAGATATAGATTATAGTTTCGTATATTAGAGTAACTATATCTATAGATACCCGAACATTACATGATTGAATCACTACCATCACATTGACTTAAATTCATGAAACCAGTGCACTGCAGTGGGATGTAATGCGGAGGACGGGACATGATCTCTTATCAATATATCCTGTAATAGTATAACACAATATATATAGTGTTATACACTATAATGTTTATTTATATAGATATTATATCGATGTGTATAACTAAATGACCGTCACTCGTTAACACTATTATTATTATTATTATTATTATTATTATTATCAGATTTAGGTTTACACCAGGGTTTTTGTAGAAGCTAAAGCTTATCGAGACAATTACCCTTACTTTTAAAGCAAGTTCAAAAAAACTAAATAAATAAAATATTATAAAATATTAGATGACTTCCTGTTTACATAAATACAATGAATAAAATAGAAAAATAATATAAATTGTTTGAACTTGCCATAAAATTATGAAATCATCATTTAATTATTTATAAATAAATAACTAAAATAAATAATAAGTTTTATATTACTATGGATGCATTAATATGAGAACGGCTTCGAAGCGACATTAGAGCCATATATTTAAAAGTGAAAACTTCATCTGAGTTTCTGGATGGGATGAAAGGACTCCACCAAAATAGAATAACAATAACAATAACAATAACGATGACAATATAGTGAATGATAATCACTCCTGTTATGATACGAAACGTTAACTTGATGAGGTTTACCTGTCATTGGTCCGTACATATATACACCATATATATTAACTTGCTAATCAAAATGTTAATTCTACTGCATAATATGATAAGATTAACTTAACAGATTAACTATTAACACTCTACCTAAATATAAGATCCCTTCATACGAACTATGTTTAATAAACTACGCAGTATTCTCTATACATATGTACGACGCACATTGTACGTGTGTGTGTGCGACGCATTATACGTATGTGTGTGCGCATCGGTTTAGTTAACCTAAAGAGGCTATACTGAATGTACTGATGAGCTTACACACGATGACATATCACATCTTTACGCATATCCACGAGTGTCTACGTATATATATTGATTTATTGATTTATTTCACAATAAATTTAGTGAAAAACTAAAATTATAAAATATATATATATATATATATATATATATACACAGATTATTCATCTATACATCACACGCGCATATCGATACACGCATACACATGCATATACACCAGTGATACTCCCTGATACTCCCTATTGATATACTACTACCCAATATTAGGCAGCACTCATTAAAACTTACCATACATCCCTACAGGTATACCCAGGTATATACTGCCACTCTATAACGCTACCTGCTATACCCTATAATCACTGCCACTACATCACTATACGTGTTGTTAACTTTACAATCTGCACAGTCATCATGTATTACCTAACGTTATATAACTCTAGGGTACATCGATTACGAGATCACGAGTGTTCAGAAACTAGTGATGTAGAGATAAAGCCACCACAAATAGATTATTAGATAGACCGCCTTAGAATAACAGGTGAATTCGTTATAACATCGACCTTCCGAACATCACTATATCATTCGTTATAACCGATTGACTACTTAGGAGTGGTCGTAGTATCGATACGATGAATATTACTAACTCACTGCCTCGATACATCGTCTCGCCTAACACTAATTGACGATATAACCGAGATAAACACGTTTACGAGAGCGGTATATCGAGGTGTATAATAATTAAACCTAGATATCCAGTTATAACTACACCCATATATCGACATATTCTAGTGATAATATAAAGGGTTAACGCTAAATTCGTGTATATTCTTGGTTGTTATATAGAAGTGTGTTTATAAACGAGATGATTGTGGCGGTTGTTGTGGTTATAACATAGTTATATCATTATGTGCACTCCATATATAGCGCGATATTAACTTATTTATAAATCATATGATAGTATGTAATATTATATGACATTATATCCATATATGGTTATAAGTAAAAACGTCATCTAAGTTCCTCGCTGGGATGAAATGATTCTACCAAAATAAAATAACAATAACAATAACAATATATGTATTTTTTACTTTGAAATACATATATTTCAGCGAATATTCCTTTTTTTAATAGTTTATTCAAAAACACAATGGCATTTAAATTCGTGTTATAATTTTGAAATACACTTCATCCATATTCAATAGGAATATGGATGATAATTTTACTTTTACTAACTATAGTTTTACTAACTATAGAATATATTCTCCTCATAAATATTCTTTAGGAAAGTGAAACAGGTAAACGACTAGATAAGCATCGCGCTTCTTCATTGACCATTATCACATGTGAAAATCAGAATCTCCTATTGGATACATACACAGTTATTGAGAAATGTGTAGTGTTACATAGAAGAGTAGTGAAGATTATGCAATGTAATAGAAGTATAGAATAATGTGTACAATAATGTTAACCTAAGTAATGGTATACTTACAAAAAAGTAAACTATCTATCTTAACCAATAACATATATATATATGTAATAATGAGTATAATCTTATTCGATAATAGTTTAAATAACTGTTAAGATAAGACACTACTTAAAATGATAGATGGATATGTTGTATGTATGACATTTTACTAAATGTAAGTCAACAACTATATACTTATACAGCTACTTCTATTACTAATACTACTACTACTACTACTACTACTACTACTACTACTACTACTACTACTACTACTACTACTACTACTACTACTACTACTACTACTACTAATACTACTACTACTATTACTACTACTACTACTACTACTACTACTACTACTACTACTTCTACTACTACTACTACTAATCAAATCAAATCAAATCAAAATGGTTTATTTAGACACTCAATTGTATAGCAATAGGTTTGCTCTGTTAAGTGTTGTGTTAATAAAAAAAGACAAATTAAATAAGGAGATATAGGTATAACACTAATTTAAATATAAAAGTAGGTTGAATTATTAATTAACGATTTAATAAATATTCTACCAGGTTACGTTTAAACGTTGACAAATTTGCAATTTCTCGTATAGAACGAGGAATAGGATTCCATAATCGAGGAAGAGCGTACGAGAAAGCACGCTTTGTCGTACGTGTTAGATTGGGGACGCCTACTTCAAATCGTAAGATATCCTCAGTTGATCTTGTAGTTCTAAGAGGTTGTATCAATTGGAGTGAAGATCGTATATATTCGGGCTGATGAGTAGTTAGGGCCTTGTGAGCGATACACAGTACTCTTTTCTCAGCACGTTCTGATGCTGATAGTATCCTAAGTGATTTCATCTTTAAGGTGACACTTGAGTGATCCCCGCGTGGTTGCCGATATATCGTTCTCACAGCTGATCTGATAATACGATTAATAGGTAATACCGTGGATTGGGGGAGTCCAATTAGTATAGAGTTACAGTAATCAATTGACGAAAAAACTAATGAATTAATTAAAATATAAGTTAGATTATTATTGATATATTTACGTATATGCCGAATGTTATATAGATTATGGTTAGCTTTACTACATATACTTTGAATATGGTAATTCAACGACATATCGCGGTAAATAGTTATTCCTAGATATTTTATTTTGGAACTAGGATTAATGATTATACTATTAATTGATATAATTGGAAAATCATTGTAAGAGCTAGGAATATTAATTAATTCAGATTTGTTAGTGTTAAGACTTAACTTATTATTTGTTAGCCACACATGTATGTCATTTGCACAGTTGGATAACTCATTACGATGAGATAGACTGTGTTGAGATATAGTACTATATAGAAGTATATCGTCAGCATAAAGATGATATTTGATATGCTTATATTGTCTAATGATGCTAGATATAGGTCTAATATAGATTAGAAACAGAATAGGTCCAAGTACAGAACCTTGAGGTACACCTGTTTTTAAATTATTTGGTTGAGAATAGTGGTTTCCAGTTTTTATAGAGAATGTACGATTCGAGATGAATGACATCATCCAATCTAAAGCTTTGTCAGTTAGACCGATATCAATTAATCTTTGTTTTAAAATAATATGATCTAGAGTATCAAACGCAGCAGATAAGTCGAGAAGGAGTAATTGTATATTAGAATGAATATCAAGAGATTTAATAACATTATCAATAACATGTAGTACAGAAGTTTCTGTACTATGATGTAAACGATATGCACTTTGATATTTATCTATTAGTTGGTAAGTATGTAAGTAATTATTAAGTTGAAAATATACAACTTTTTCTAAAAGTTTGGCTATTGTAGGTAATTGAGATATGGGTCGGTAGTTATTTAGGTCATTGATGTCTAGTTTATTTTTTTTAAGTATCGGAGTTACTATTGCGTGTTTCAGTTGTGTCGGGACGTATCCAGAGTTTAGGGAATCATTAATTATTTTAACAATGGGTATTGTAATACTATTAATGATTCTTTTCATAAGAGATACGGGTATGGGATCGTGAGGAGCAGATGATTTAGACGAATTAAGTAATATTTTTATTTTATCATTAGTTGTTGGGAGGAATAATGAAAGTTGATGACAAGTAGTATTTGGTAGTGTAATGGGTATTGTATTATTATAATTAAGTGTGAGGGATGTATGTAGTTTGTTAAGTTTGTCAGTAAAAAAGTGAGAGAACTGAATGCACATGATATCATAGGGTATATCAGGTAGATATTTTTGTTTCGTTTTTCCTAATAAAGTATTAGTAAATTTATATAATCTACGTATATCTCCGTTACAATTATTAATTTCTGTTTCGTAATGCTGAATTTTAGCTGCTACAATGGATTTTTTAAATACTTTTTTAGAAACTATAAATTGGTTAAGAAGTTGGATATTAGGATGTTTAGAATATTGTCTTTGACATCTTCTCATATTTTGTTTGGCTAATATTGTTTCTTGATTAAACCAACGTTTTCTGTTATTTCGAATAGTTTTATTTTTTTGAGGAGCGTGTTTGTTAAGGATATTTGTTAGGATATTATTTAATGTATTGATTTTTATATCGTGAGTTAGCGACGATAAAAGATCAAAGGAGAATGTTGAAATTGATATTGCTTTGAGGTTTCTATATTTAATTTGGGAATGGCTAATATTATCACTTTTTATATTGAGAAGAAAAGTGACAGCATAGTGATCAGTTATTATATGTCGAATTTCGAAATTATTGAGTATGAGATATTGACTATTAGTGGAAAAAATTAAATCTAAAGTATTTCCAGAAGTATGTGTAGGTTTATTGACGTGTTGGTGAAGTAAGTGTGATTCAGTCAGGGAGAGTAGTCGTAATGAGGGGGTATCCTTTAGGTTAACATGGAAGTTAAAATCTCCGAGTAAAATTGTATTGTTTAGTTTAATCGAAATAAGAAGATCATTGAGATCATCTATAAATGATATATAATTATTAGATGGTGGTCGGTATATTATTACAAATCTAGTGTAATTATTTGTAGATGTCTGTAATACAACTATGATGCATTCAGAACCAGAGATAATATAGTTTGTGTAGCTTATTAATTTCATTGATTTTTTAAAAAGAATACCAATACCACCTCCGGTTTTGTTTTCATGTAGTGTATTTCGTGGAGTGTGTTTAAAAATGTAAGTATCGTTAATAAGTTGGGAAATTAAAGGAGTAAAGTCATGTGTAAGCCAAGTTTCAGTAATTGCTATTATGTCGAGATTAAATTCAGTAATGAAGTCTGATAATATTTCGATATTAGCTTTTATTGAGCGTGCGTTGATCAAAGCACACTTTATATATTTATCATTTAAAAGTCATGTAGGTTTATCTATAATATTATTGTGTAGATTAGAATATCTATTTGTAGGGTTTACGCGTTTATTTTGTGAATTTTTATTTATTTGTATATTAGATATATAATTATTATAGCTATTAGTATATTTTTCTATATTATCATCTGATATTGATAAAGGATTGATTGACCAGTCGATTCTTTTAGTATATGCATTTATAGATCTCAATTCATAAGTATTTCTAAATCTATTGAAAACACATTTATGATCTACTACATATTTTGATTTTATTGCATGATAGATAATTTTACCATATAGGAGTGTTTTGTCGTCAACAGAATTCCTAATAAATAATTGACTGTATACTGAATGTTTTAAACAATGAATTGACGATATAAAAAGAGATTGGGCATAATGAGAGTTAAATGATATTTCAATATTTTTGTAATTATATTTAACTTTAGAAATAATATTTGTATTTAGTTGCATTTGTGTGAACATATTATTGATTATGTTATTATTTGAATTTAGCTTTCTAATATTTTCAATTACGATACTAAATGAGTCTGGTGCTTTAGGTAGTAGTTTGATATTATTAGTTACATTTAAATTGGTTTCTATCATATTATTAGTAGATTTTATTAATTTTTCAGCGTATGTGGGTATATTCGTTTTATTTAATATTATTTTTATTTCCTTTATATCATCAGCAATTGATTGTAATGTCGGTATATATGTATACGTGTCTGTAGGGTAAGTAGTGTCAGTAATTGTATCTGTATTATAGCTTTCAGAATTTAGTATCGTATTTGTAGAAATATCAGATATAGTACTTTGTGATTGAGTACTACTACTACTACTACTACTACTACTACTACTACTACTACTACTACTACTACTACTACTACTACTTACTACTACTACTACTACTACTACTACTACTACTACTACTACTACTACTACTACTACTACTACTACTACTACTACTACTACTACTACTACTACTACTACTACTACTACTACTACTACTACTACTACTACTACTACTACTACTACTACTACAATACTACTACTACTACTACACTACTACTACTACTACTACTACTACTACTACTACTACTACTACTACTACTACTACTACTACTACTACTACTACTACTACTACTACTACAACTACTACTACTACTACTACTACACTACTACTACTACTACTACTACTACTACTACTACTACTACTACTACTACTACTACTACTACTACTACTACTACTACTACTACTACTACAACTACTACTACTACTACTACTACTACTACTACTACTACTACTACTACTACTACTACTACTACTACTACTACTACTACTACTACTACTACTACTACTACTACTACTACTACTACTACTACTACTACTACTACTACTACTACTACTACTACTACTACTACTACTACTACTACTACTACTACTACTACTACTACTACTAACTACTACTACTACTACTACTACTACTACTACTACTACTACTACTACTTACTACTACTACTACTACTACATACTACTACTACTACTTTACTACCTACTACTACTACTACTACTACTACTACTACTACTACTACTACTACTACCTACTACTACTACTACTACTACTACTACTACTACTACTACTACTACTACTACTACTACTACTACTACTACTACTACTACTACTACTACTACTACTACTACTACTACTACTACTACTACTACTACTACTACTACTACTACTACTACTACTACTAACTACTACTACTACTACTAACTACTACTACTACTACTACTACTACTACTACTACTACTACTACTACTACTACTATACTACTACTACTACTACTACTACTACTACTACTACTACTACACTACTACTACTACTACTACTACTACTACTACTACTACTACTACTACTACTACTACTACTACTACTACTACTACTACTACTACTACTACTACTACTACTAACTACTACTACTACTACTACTACTACTACTACTACTACTACTACTACTACTACTATAACTACTACTACTACTACTACTACTACTACTACTACTACTACTACTACTACTACTACTACTACTACTACTACTACTACTACTACTACTACTACTACTACTACTACTACTACTACTACTACTACTACTACTACTACTACTACTACTACTACTACTACTACTACTACTACTACTACTACTACTACTACTACTACTACTACTACTACTACTACTACTACTACTACTACTACTACTACTACTACTACTACTACTACTACTACTACTACTACTACTACTACTACTACTACTACTACTACTACTACTACTACTACTACTACTACTACTACTACTACTACTACTACTACTACTACTACTACTACTACTACTACTACTACTACTACTACTACTACTACTACTACTACTACTACTACTACTACTACTACTACTACTACTACTACTACTACTACTACTACTACTACTACTACTACTACTACTACTACTACTACTACTACTACTACTACTACTACTACTACTACTACTACTACTACTACTACTACTACTACT
>OZ025244.1:6040418-6057918 GCA_964019155.1 Osedax fenrisi | reverse complement strand
CTACTACTACTACTACTACTACTACTACTACTACTACTACTACTACTACTACTACTACTACTACTACTACTACTACTACTACTACTACTACTACTACTACTACTACTACTACTACTACTACTACTACTACTACTACTACTACTACTACTACTACTACTACTACTACTACTACTACTACTACTACTACTACTACTACTACTACTACTACTACTACTACTACTACTACTACTACTACTACTACTACTACTACTACTATAACTACTACTACTATTACCTACTACTACTACTACTACTACTACTACTACTACTACTACTACTACTACTACTACTACTACTACTACTACTACTACTACTACTACTACTACTACTACTACTACTACTACTACTACTACTACTACTACTACTACTACTACTACTACTACTACTACTACTACTACTACTACTACTACTACTACTACTACTACTACTACTACTACTACTACTACTACTACTTCTCAATATGTGGTAAAGTAGTCGACTTACAACACATGAAACGTGAATTCATTGGAAGTTTTATAATATTATGACATAATTACATAATAATTCGAGGAAAATATATTATAATAAAAGGAATGCCAAGCCTCACTAAGTATATATTATATTAAATATTATTAATATAACTAATTAGTTATAATAATGTTTACGTGTATCTATAGCTCATTAGAATAACATGTGTATATCGATAATATTTTATGTAATTCTCTAAATACTATCAGATCATTATATCTATTGTAATATTGTTGTTGTTATTGTTATTGTTATTGTTATTTTGGTCGAGTCATTTTATCCCATCCAGGAATTTAGATACTGTTTTCACTTATAACCATATGTCTCTAAATGTCTTTTATCCATTATTTTAACAAGAGTCGATCAATTATTTATACTCAATTATATAATATATATTATATAGTGTTATAAATTATATAATATATGTCATCATCATAATATCTGATATATTCTCTCGTATCGTATTTGACCTTAACCACCCTAGTTACGTAATAGTCAGTCACTTATCTCAGAGGGGTTCAACTTCTAGTATCCCGGATGTAATTCTGCCGACGTGGAAGATAAACGAAATAGTCTTCAGGCAATTAAAATCATCGCCAATGCGTTATTTGAGTGTAGAATACACCAGAACGACCGCAAAAGTTAATCATATATACATAATTAACTTTATATATATAATGCGTATGTTATTATATATGTAATTGTAATTGTAAGTGTATTAAATACAAATAAAAACGTACGTAAATCAAATTCGCAAATACTAGCACTCATTACCGATTATTACACTACGTCTTTATTACTACGTATTATGTAATCATTACGTGTACTAAGTACGCTCGATGACGTCATAGCTATTATTGAGTCACTCTCACACATCTATTAATATTTATTACAGGTGTACATTCATTATTAATTATTGTTATTGCTGTTCAAGTTTAATTATGATCGTGAATGAAATCCCATTATTAATTCTGTTGTTAATATTATTAATCTATACAACATTTTTAAATGATTAATTATATTTTAATTAATAATTATGTTTTAATTATTAAATATATTTTAACTATTAGTTATATTTTAATTATTGATTATATTTTAATTATTTATTGTAATAGCTCATGAAGTATATTAAATACCAATAACTAAACTACAATAATATAACATAAATTCACTAAAACATATTACTATATTAATGTATATATATATATATATATATATATATATAAATATATATATATAAACGTATATTAACATATACGTTCTCACACAAACCGAATATAATTTTAATTAACCGTATCTCTAACATATAACAATTATAATGCAAATTCGTATTAATGTTAATATATTAAATTACATCGATATATGATAAATGAATATCAAGTAGATCCTATATCTAAATAGTACATTTGTTGATATATATTTGATCGTACAATTATTTGTATAAATGATATTAATTATAAATTATCATAATATTATTAGAATATATAGTAAAAATAATATTATTTAATAAACAATGATATAAGATTAGACATAAATGCATTATATATAATATATATACTATAGTTTAGTATGTAAAAATAAGTGTCGATGTTTTATTGTTTAAACATTACAGTTTTAACTTATTTTATATTAAACGGGCTCATATCAGTTATAGGTATATTATATTTAAATATACGTTTTATTATACACAGACTTATACACTTAATAAAGCAAGAGTATTATATTTAAATGCTAACTATATAAAACTATAAAATTACATTATATATTTGTCTATTTCATCTAAGTAGATATTTATGTATTTATCAATTACTTATGCATGTAGTATTTTCTATTCATAAACGTAAATTCACATATGCATGCTTTTTATTAATATAACTGTATTATGTATAATGTGTATACACACACACATTTATATATATATATATATATATATATAATAATATATATATATTGTTATTGTTATTGTTATTGTTGTTTTTATTTGGTGGAGTCCTTTCATCCCATCCAGGAACTTAGATGAAGTTTTCACTTATAACCATATATGGCTCTAATGTCCCTTCGAAGCCGCTCTCATGTTAATGCAGCACTTCTAAATAATATTTTAAGACCCATTTTATAAAATTAATTAATGGTCCGGACGAGGGTCGAACCCGTGTCCTACTGCTTGTGTGTCTGACGCCTTAGCCTCTGAGCCACACAGGCAGTTTTTGAATATATATATATATACGTTATTTCTAGCACTTGTACATAATTAATGGCAGTTATTAAAAGTTATATCATAAATCTGTAGCAAACAGAAAATATGAAATATGAAAATAGAAAATAGGAAGCAAACAAAAGATAGAAGAACAAAATAAATAAAAAAAATTACTTTACTCAATGAATACCAATAAAATGATATTGTATATATATATATGTGTGTGTACATATCTGTATGTGTGTAAACGTGTGTTTATGTGTGTATCTATGAGTGTGATGTTATGCATTATTGATATAAACGTACCTATAGCGCTGTACTGATATATCAGTCTGTTTAATTGTCAATAGATAAACATAACCTGCATTCATATGTATCCATGACATTGTTTTCATAATGTTGCATAATTGATTAGAACTGGAACTAGCGTTTTTATTGAACTATATATTTAAGTAATGTTCTGTATATATGTTATTATAATGTACTCGCACACATATATAATTATATTACTAACATAATAGATACCTATGTATGATTAGATTATATCCAGGTAACATGGTATTGCATTTTGGAACTAAATTGAGGATATGCTGTTGTGCTCATCTGAGCAGTCATATCTTTTAACCATTATGCTCTACCTAACTCTCCTACTCTGGCTCCAAGCGCCACACCCTGGTAAACCATATCAACATATGGACTAAACTAGTAGGAGGGGTCTGGGAGAGGAGATAGGCGCCACTCAGATTAAAATGCCTATTGAAAGAATCATGACAAACAACAACAAAACTATCATACCGGATCGGCCGTGCCCCGGGTTAACAACGACCGCGCTATATATCGGAAATTCCCAGGATAGAGGTGGAAAATGTGCTACTGGCGATATATACACAAACAAAGATAATATAAGTAATGAATTTAAGAAAATAAAAATGGCATCCAATATTACGACAATTGGAACTTGGAATGTTATATCTCTTGCAAAATGTGGTAAATTAGAAGAACTCTGTCGAGAACTCGAAAACTATAAATGGGACATAATAGGACTATCAGAAGTAAGATGGAAAGGAACAGGAGAAGAAGTATCTGACAATGGACATACATTTCTATATAGCGGACAGAACAGATTAAAAAGAAATGGTGTTGGATTGTTAATAAGGAAATAAATCACAGACTCGATACTTGATTTTTCATATGTCTCAGACAGAATAATATCTATAAGAATAGAAGCAAAGCCGAAAAATGTAACTATAATACAGGTATATGCTCCTACTTCTGACTACTCAGATAATGAAATTGAGGAATTTTATGAAAAAATAGATGAAAGCATAAAAACTACACCTAAAAAAGATTTTATTGTAGTTTTAGGTGACTGGAATGCTAAAGCCGGAGAAGATGCATATCCAATATGGCAGAATGATATAGGACGCTTTGGTATTGGTAAAACAAACAGTCGCGGAGAAAGACTACTTGAGTTTGCTGAAAAACATAAGTTAGTTATATCCAATACATTATTTAACCACAAATTATCAAGGAAAACCACACGACACTCACCAGATGGACAAACTCATAACCAGATCGATTATATTCTAACACCACAAAGATTTAAATCTAGTATCATTAAAACTAGTACTAGAACATATCCTGGAGCTACCATAAATAGCGACCATGATTTAGTTCTATGCAATATCAAAATGAAACTATGTCTTAAGAAAAAAGAAAGAAGTAATAGAATCCGATACGACCTTGAAAAGCTACGAAACCCACAAATTGCAAACTAATACAAAGAAAAACTCGAACTAGTTTTATCACAGATCAATAAGGATGAAAATAATGTGACAAAAATTGTTTCTGATATTGAAAAAGCGATACACCTTACTGCGGAAACAATAATAGGTAAATATCGTAGAAAAAAATAACCATGGATCACTTACGATATACTTGATTTGTGTGATAAAAGAAGAGTTTTAAATGCATTAAAAAAGAATAATGCAGACATAAAAGAGGAATATAGAGAAATAAATATTTCAATCCGAAAACAAATGAAAAATGCAAAAGAAAATTGGATACAAGAATAATGTAATGCTATTAACGAAGATATGGCTAGAGGTAGATCCAATAAAAATCATATCATATTTTAAAAACCCTAACAAATCCAATAAAAAGGAAAACCATGATAATAGAAGACGAAAACCAAAACAATAAACGTATAGCTGATAAAGAATCATTATTAAAAATATGGAACGAATATTGCAATAATCTGTATAATTATCCAATTAAACCAAATATTAACAAATTAACTAATCGTAATCAAAATAACACTGACATTGAAGAAACACTGCCAATCCTAAAATCGGAAGTTGAAAATACAATTTATATGCTAAAAAATGATAAAACCCCAGGAAATGACAACATTTAAGCTGAACTAATAAAGCATGGAGGAGAAAGCATAATCAAAATATATACAGAGATATGCCAAAATATATGGAAAACAAAAATATGGCCAGATCAATGGACAAAATCATTGATAATTCCTATTCCGAAAAAAGGTGACACAAAGAAATGCTCAAATTATCGAACACTAAGCCTAATACCACATCCGAGCAAAATTCTATTAAGAATAATATTAAATAGACTAATACCGCAAGCTGAGCAAATTTTAGCTGAAGAGCAAGCAGGGTTCAGAAAATCAAGAAGCACTATTGAACACATTCTTAACAGTACAATAATAATGGAGAAGCACATCGAAATTGAGAAAAATGTGTACCATAACTATATTGACTTTAAGAAAGCCTTTGATAGAGTATGGCATAAAGGGCTATGGAGTGTCATGGGTCATTTTGGCATATCTCTTGAAATTATAAGAATAATTGAGTCGCTATATGAAAATTCGAATAGTGCTGTAATACTAAATAACAAGACAGGAGACTTCTTCCACACTACAGTTGGAGTAAGACAGGGTTGTCTGCTATCCCCAGTGTTATTCAATATTTTCTTAGAACAAATCATGCAGGAAACACTCCATAACCACAAGTCAACTATATCTGTTGGTGGTTGGATTATAAATAACCTTAGATTTGCTGACGATATCGATCTAATCGCTGGAACCAATTCCGAATTACAAGAGCTTACTAATATACTTTCTGAAGCTTCTAAAGATTATGGGATGGAAGTAAGCAAAGAGAAAAGCATGACAATGGTAAATAGTAAAAACGAAAGTGCAAACATAATGATGGACGGAACCCTACTCGAAAATGTCAAAACATTTAAGTATCTTGGATCGACGTTGAAATCAGATGGATCATCAGATAACGAATTACGAATACGATTAGCAACAGCAACCTCAGCAATGGTAAAACTTGGAACAATATGGCAAGGCAAACAAATTACGTTCCATGTAAAATACAACCTCTATAAATCACTTATATTATCAATACTTCTCTACGGCTGCGAAACTTGGACCTTAATGGAAAAAGAGGAAAAAAGGATACAAGCATTCCAAAATAAATCGCATAGAAGATTACTGTGTATTACATATCGCCAAAGAAAAACAAATGACTATATCCATGAAAAAATGATAATTCTAATAGGAAAATATGAACCACTCTTAAGCACTATAAAACGAAGAAAGCTTAAGTATTATTGTCATATTTGTCGACACGATGGACTGGCCAAAACCATTCTACAAGGAAAAGTAGAAGGCAAGAGGAAAAAAGGCCGGCCACGAAATAATTGAATGCACAACATAAATAAATGGACAGATAGAAGTACTAGCGAACTAACACGGATGACGGAAGATCGCGAAAAATGGAAGAAATTTGTTGTTGATACTTGTCTGATGATTCCCCCTACGATTCAAGAGTCAAGGGAGTAAAAGTAAAAGTAAGTAACATAAAGAGATAGATATGTGTCACAGCATAAGTCATTAACTTAGTGTGACGTCACTTTAAATAACTGAGTAACTGCCGCCCTACCTTTGTAATCCGTGTGTGTGTCACGTGATGTTAATGATACTATAGTGAATACACAAACATATAGTGCTGATATTGTGTAGCACCCATACACTATATAACTATAGGCTCATATTGTCTCTATTATGTCGTACGATATTCTCAAGGTTATATACGCTATTAGAGGTCACATGAGTGATGATATCGTAGCTATTGGAGGATGCTTTAACCTAGATTTGAAGGTCGCGAGTAATTAGTCATATATCTGCACACATATATGATATATACCAGCACACAACACGTCTGATCACTATCTTCTATAATGGTAACTTGTCAATACTTTACATTCTGTGGTTTTCACATAGAAAATATACTGTTAAGTGGGTCTGTAGAATGTATATATATACATGCTACAGCATATATATATATATATATATATATATATATATATATATATATACTATTGTCAATAGTATACTATCCTTAAAGTCACTAGAACAATATATTAATTACGTTACACATAATTCAATATGATAACTTCACTAAACTATATAGAGTACATTACTATAGTGGTTTACAATACACACTGAATGTATAGAAGCTATCATGAACTCGTATGTAACTATATGTACATATTAAGCGAATATATAGTACAGCATATAACACTACACATAGTACTACATATAGTACCACACATATCACTACGCATAGCACTATACATAGTACTACACATAGCACTACACATAGAACTACACACACCACTCTATATAGTACTACACATACCACTACACATACTACTACACATATCACTATACGGTATACTATTACATGCAGTAATACATGTACTACAATACGTATGATCACATACATTATCACATTTAGCATTATACGTGGGAATAGTAAGTCAATATGTAAACAGAATATGTAAATAGTATGTACGTTATTATTTGCATCAGAAATAGTATTACATAACCGGGTATATATACAGTAATATTACATTTAGTTTGTTGATGTATGCAGTGTAATAATAATAAAAAGGACATGCCATTCAAGGACATATACTATTATATGATATTTTCTAATGGTTGTATTATCTTGTATGGGATTATGAACTGTGATTGTGTCTTATACTTATAAGTAAATATCTAGATATTTATACTGAAATGATTATATTTCGTAGTACAAAACCATAATAAAACCGATGTTTAAGTTATCAATACAATAGATAATATCTACTAAATATACGGTAGACATCAGCACATTTGTAATATCCATATATCTTACTATGTATAATAGTATGATTGTAATAGATGATATTCCTAGTAGGATATTTGTAATAGATACGGTGTTAAAATAGCTTCGATAGCTAAAACTGAACGAAAGCGGATATAATACAACACTTAGCGGCCTAGTACAACAGTGTCAGACAATGCAATGTTGCTTAATTTCGTTATCTGAATTATAATAACTCGCTGCATTAAATTACGCAATAATTATCTACCCTCCACGAATGAGGGATTGCTCATAATGATGATATTCAATATGTGGTGTGTGCCTGTATTGTATATGACGTTATATATGTTATCACATCAATATTACTTCACTATATATATATATATATATATAATATGTAACTTAATTAATTAAATATCAACACTCAAATCTATTATATGTATTATTTAGTATACTAATAACATCTATTTCAAACATAATATAAATAATAACAATTACTAATGAGGTTTCGTGGCACTAGTGCTAAAACATAAAAGTAAACACATGAATGGAAGCTATGATGAGCGTTTAATAAATAAATACAAAATAAAAAACAAATATAACAAATAATTAAATAGTAATATAGTTACAAATAATACAAATATAAGCATATAATTATAAGCGTTCAATCTTGAATACGTTATATATATATATATATAATAGAAATAATAGAAAATAAAAACACCCGTATGTAATATATATATATCCAATATACCAGTAATAATACGTAATTAATCTTCAGTTAATGTGTATCACTAGAGTCATTAATATACATTCACATCAGCTGGTCGCCTAGGTGATTGTTTATAGTTAATACGACATATATAGTTAGTTATAAAATAGGACACACATATATTAATATTTAATCTATAGTTACCTATGGGTAATAATATAGGTCAAACACACGATACACCTTTAGGTATACCTATATATACGCGACATACTAATACATACATTATATATTATATACATATATATTGGGTATCAAACACAACGGATTAAAAGAATAACGGAAACACCGATGACCTACTCCCGATAGCAGACATAACTTGTGTCCATTAGAGGATATGACATCGCGAAGTTTGATCATCCGTTATAAAGGTCGCGAGGATCATAAAAAATACCAATAATATTATCATTCCGTGCGTTACCTTTAATCGTTAACCTATAGTTTATTAGTATACTTGCGTCAATGCAAAATCACACAACACATGCGCACACCCACACACATATACCCGCACACCCACACCCATACGCATACACACATGTACATATACACCTACGCACCCACGTACAATGTACGTCGTATATGTGCGCCGCTAGTGTACTGTGTGTATATCGGCCGGTATCGAGTGTGTGCCATACCATAATGGGGGAGGGGTTGGGGGCATTAATTAGAGCACCTCCTTCCGCTAGTTGAGAGTTCTATACCCGATTCAATATACAATATTCAATAATAACACGCATATCACAGACATATGTATATGCATACACCAACATATATATTTATATACAATTTATTTAACTTTATTTTCTACTCTGATTTCTACGACGTTAAAGCAATGCACCTCCGATATAATGGTCACAACAACGATATACATATTTAGGGGTATACGTATGTGCTCATGTATGACGTACACTGTACGTACATAGTTAGGTATGTATGTATAGGTGTGTGTACTGAGGATCTATGCGTCATCGGTAATCTGACATAGATAGTGGAGTTCAATATCTAACTTTAAACTTATATCTATAGAGCGGAGATATTTGGAGAGTGTGTGTAAATAAATATACATACATATATATATATATATATATATATATATCCATTATATCCTATATAACCGCTAATAATCTCTATATTTCTTAATAAAGTAGTTTTCGCCGAGGACACTCCACAGAAACAACACTACTAAACGTAATTTATGTCATCACTTCTATAATTAATACTACAAATTGATGTCAACTAGTAATGCTGGACATATCCAACGATACGCTTAATCACAAAATCCTACTATATTGTCTACACCTGCTTGAAGGTATATTAGTATATTAATATACTATAGTAACATGAAAATAAATTAAAAAATGATAAAGTTATTGATAATTGTAATATAAGTATTGATAATAATAATAATTATTATATTATTATAATTATTCATAATGAACAACAACACTTTGCGATCATTGAGAACTCTCGGTTATTTACGATCACTGATGCGACGAATACCTTTAGCATCTCTATAAAGATTGTAAACACATTTACCAGTTTCCTAAAGAGTGATGAAGCGTTATGTAAAGCTACCTAGATAGGAGCCGCGAGATACTACGAGAGAAAACGAGAGAGAACGAGAAAGAACGATATATATAGAGATAGATAAATATACCTCCATATATCTAGGAGTATATTAAGTGTAAATACTTCAATTAAAATCGCGCAACTAATAAATCTGTTTTATGACTTCGTATAAAGCGAATATTTCACGACCCGCTAACACATCACCCCGTTATCTAAACAAATAACAATAATAATACAATCAACAATCTTAGTATCGTTGTGTTTACTACGTAATTTGTAGGCTATTGTCATTAAAGCTATCGAGTGATTGCATAACAAACCCTTCTAAACATTACACACCCTTCCGCCATACAATAACAGGATCCCTATCATTTGAAACGTCGAGTTATAGTACGTGTGTTATGTGTAGGACCTACACATAACCTACACTGTAGGTCATACTATTTAATATAATATCTACTTGTTTGTGATGTATTGTTTAGAATGTGTTATTACATAGATGTATCGGTATATCAATTGATCCTTGTAATGCAGTTGTTTATTTATTATCGCGATTTTTTATGTTATTTTTTCGTATCGTGCGTTTTGTATTGTTGTATTACAATCAACTTTATATTTATCTATTTATATATGTGCAGGTATTTGTAATATTAAAAGTGGTACGAATTAGGTTTTAAATGAAAAACTGCAATTATTTATTGTTTATAAATAACTTTTAACTGCAAATATTTGGTAAAGCAATGTTATACATGTATCTATATTTATATAATTATATTCATCAAATAAAAAACATTTCAAAAATATGAATTACTAAAATGTCCTGAACCTATTACAATTTACTTGTCCGAACTAGTGGTGTAATCTCACCTATACATCGACATATTTGTGTATACAATATAATTGTTCTAATATATCATATTTACATATTATATACTGCATTATCATATTGTAGGTACAACATGATAATGGCTACATCAATATATAAGTACACATACAGGCATTATGATTACTTTATCTAGTATTGTGATCTCATTGTTATTACTATTACACAATACTTAATAGCCTAGTTATAGTTGTGTTTTTTGCAGATACGCTGATTGGATATACCTCAGTAGACCCTCGTAATAGCCGTAAGCTATCGATCATGTGTCCAACAAGCCATACAACAATCAATATATATCGTGAGAATAATAATCTATTAGGCTTTCTTTCTCGTCGTATCTCATATTCAATCGTGGCTTTATTCTATAACGAACCCGTAACCCCATCTGATAATGACTTTTTAATTTACATATCACCATACTTAATGTTGTCACTACAATACTAAACATATATGTACATTGAAGTGAAATACTAGTATTACACGGCTGTGTTATATACTAATGTTATTATTGTATTCTCCAGTAATAGTATAATATATGTATGCTCAGTCCTAGTAACGTAGTAGTAGATTTACTTTTCCAATGAAGGTAAACTAGAATAAGTAGTATTAGCAAGAGTAACTAACAATTAAACTAACAACTACTTAAGTAGTGTATGACTCATAAGTAGTACCGATAGTTTAGGTAATGCCTACTTAGAAGTACGTGTAGGTACCTACAAGGTACTAGTTGGTAGGTACTTATAATTACTTTTAAAATATTTTTATATACAATTATAATGTTTTCAAATCTATAATAATTATAATTCTATAATGTTCCTATCACTGAAGAAGCAATATTCAATACTTCCCATAACTTCCTATAACTTCCTATAACTTCCTATACATTCCTATAATTTCCTATAACTTGCTATAACTTCCTGAACTTCCTATGACTTCCTATAACTTCCTATAACTTCCTATAACTTCCTATACATTCCTATAATTTCCTATAACTTCCTGAACTTCCTATGACTTCCTATAACTTCCTATAACTTCCTAACTTTTGACACTGTCACTATGTCTTAATACATGCATTATGTGATTAATAGATTACTACTTTAATGTTGCTTTAGTGACACGTGTACTGGACCAATAATTCATCCCATATAGAGGAAGTTATTCTGAAAGGGATATATATATATATATATGGAATGTTATACATTTGGAAACACTTTTTTAGTAGACAGGGGAACTCATATAGGGTAGACAGGGGTGTAGATATGGAGTAGATATGGGATAGATATGGAATAAGCATATCTCTTATAACTTGCTCAACGCCTTTTAATATTATAAATTAAAAGAGAACACATTAAAAAGATAACGATAAAAATGACCATTCGACGACCATTCAAAAAAATTACAACAATTACATACATTTAGGTATATTAGTAATTACCAAATGTGTTTATTTAATAGAATTTTGTAATGTACATTATACAATATTCATATTTATCAAATACGATATGTATTTAGTTACCATATGTGATATGGTTACCAAGGTTACGTGATATACATTTAAACTTTCGTAGTTATAGTTAAATAATTACATAACTATATAGGTTAGCAATAATATTTACATAATCACATCTTATTATTCGTATTGAGAAAGTGATATTTAACCGAAAGAATTAACTAAATTACACATTGAACTAAGAAGGTAATACTGATTATATGTTTCTTAACATGTATATATAAATATATAGATTACATCATTACATTCAATAATGTTATGTCATACAAAATAAATTCAACATAGGTTTTATTATCAAGTTTATATATCTTTTTCGTACATTTAAAAATAATTATTTTGTAAAATTGTAATGTATTTGATATCGGTAGGATAAATACTTCTCATTATATTAGAACCCTGGTTAAGATATCAATGACAACAGTGTTAACAGTTAAATATAATACATATATATATAGGAGACCTAATTACCGTTATTATATTTATATTAAAATCATATTCTCTATTTTAATACTAAAATCATAATACAGAGTTGATTACTACTTCTCATAAATTCCTACTTCGTTATTAGCTACATTTATAAATGTAAATTAAATTAAGTTACATTAGTCGAAACTTTATTTAACAGTTTATTTTCAAAATTATATATATATATATATATATATATATATATATAATGTATTATTGGAGAGTACCCTCTTTGTGAGAACGGATTACAATATATTATCTGGTATTCTCCGTTGAGCCTAGATTATATTTGCTAAATTATATTTACTTAACTGAAACTCAATAAAGTATTTTAATTTCATTTCATTAGTAAATATTTAATTTTAATTTTGAACATTGATTTTTTAAGTTTATTTATATTATTATACTATTAATTATAAACATCTTGTAATAAGTAAATTGGCCAATAACCTACTTATAATTATATATAACTTTATAATTTATATATATATATATATATATATATATATAAATATATATTTATATGAAATAAAAATGTTCTAAATATAAATAATTTATTCCGAGTAAAAATCTAAAATCACTTTTTACGTGTACAAATAATAACATGCATTTAGTGATAATAATTCTTCAACAAATAACATATATATATATATATATATATATATATATATATATATATATTATTTAAGTAGTAATTTTTTTTACAAATTTCATTATTATCTAGATGAACATTTAATATAAAATAATGCTGGCGAAAATAATTCTCAAAATAAATTCAATACGTAATACAAGAAATAAATATAAAAATAAATAAAAATTCCAATCTACCCTAGATATGTACAGATTTCCTAATATAACGCACTTAGTACACTGTTTGACGGTGATAATACAATTGAAGGGTGCGGTATACATACGTAGATTGGTATTAAAATATATAATATAGGCGTGGCCTCATTAAAATAGGATAAACTAGAAATTATTTACGCGGGCGTTCTATATACTTTAATCGACTGTAGAACTTTATAATAAATAAAAGAATGAATAGATCAATTTAAGGAATTACATTAAAATATTACAATTAACTTAGAAAATATCATTACGTTTCAGATTATCTTGTGATTCGGGAGGTTTGAAAGAGGCTGGTGCCGGTCAGAAGATCATGTGATGACCTCAACTGACCCCGGCGATTGAGGTCATCTAATGACCTTCGGGACACGTTCCCTTTATAACGGATATAGCGTCGAGGGCGATGTCTCCGGAATATTCGTCTCCCCTGGTAGCGATGAATGATATCTGTGCAACGAATTTCACAATTTAAATATAAATAATGACTTAAATCAATAGTATATTCATCATGTATAAATTATATAAACTTTGTTCACCGTATTATGTTCAGGTAAATCTATAATTATAATAAATTTATTTGTTAAGTTAATTTATTAATAATATATATTTCATTCATTACCTATACTACTATTATTTATTTGATAATTCGAATATTATATATTAGTATATCTATACATACTGTGATTAGCTTCTATGTAAATGTTATTAATATATTAATCATAATTAAACGATCGTAACAATTATAAATGAAGTGAATATACAGAATTGACCTATACTCGCGTATTATAGTTATATTCAAGGTGTATTATCTATATAAGCTGCTCATAGAATGTATATATTGCAGGTGCATATATACGATGTACATAGTATATACAATGTATATTATACATAGAAATATGTTTGTATCGTGTCGTTTTGTCTTACTGTTATCACATTTATATATTTTGTTTAGATATGTTATATAATTATATGTTATTTTTTTGTCTTCTTTTTATATATATAAATATAACAGGTAATTCAATAAAATGTTGATCTATCTATCTATCTATCTACCTACACATTGCTAACCCTATCCGAAGACTTGTTCAAGTGTATGGTAACACGCTGAGTCCACCATCTGTTGCCGTGGTCCCCTTTGCGGTACCAGAACTTAGAGATCCTCGTCTCTGTGTACAGTATATCATTGTATTATATACATCAATGTATATATATATATATATGTATTTATATTTATTATTTATTAAATTAATTGATCGCTGATATATATCGATAGAGATAGTAACTCATACAGTATTAAATGTAATGACAGTTATACATAGATAGATATTAATATAGATACATATATTAATATATATATATAAACACTATGGTAATATTTGTAGTTTAATTATTATAAATATCTTCAAAGCATTATAATTTAGTGCACGTTCTAAATATAAAAAATGGAAAAAATCCGATTGAGAGAAACTTGTGTTTTTCCAAATTAGTATATTCGAAAAAATAACCACATTCTAAGCATATATCATATATAATATCAAAGCGATAATTGATGTAGTGCTTAACAGTGTAATAAATCAATAAAACCATACCTAAAATATATTCGTATACATTACAAATGTAAAATCAACATATACATATATATATATATGTATTTATTAAAATTTAACTTAAATTTCTAGAAGATTATATTATTAGATACTGAATAGAATCATACGCTTACCTTGATCACTTTCAGTGAATATCTGTAGAGAATTAACGTGGAAGCCGTACATATGATATGCAAACTGCATACAGTGGCTCCCCTGGCTTCCAAGGTTAGGTAACACTAGTCTAGAAAGGGGAGAATAGGATGTTAGTCTAACGAGATAAGAAATGATGCTACTTACTTTTTAACTATACAGAATACTTTAATCACTAACATATTAATACATTTAAAATAAATGTTCATAAATAAATTTATAAAATTCTTTATCTCACTAATTAATATGGTTTTATATTCTTATTATTATGAACTTACTTTTATTATTGTATACCTATTTACTATACATTTATTTAAACACATATATAATCGTAAATAAAATATTACATATTTTTAAGCATAATATAATGTATTGAATATTATTATTATATGTTTTATTATTATAATTATTATTGGTATTATTATTATTCTATTAATGTTATTATTATTATGATATTTCAAATAAAATACTGTCATAAACAAATATATAAAGGTCTATATAAACAATTCTATATATATATATAACTAAATGAAATTAATTTTTATTTATTACGTAAAGTTATTTCTAAAAGTGCCTAATAGCAAATAGGTGACCTAGATACAACAATGTCGTTATGTAACCACATTAATTAGGTAATATCTATTCTCGGTGTCGGGTTTAGATTCTTAAACTTCTATTTTTAAATATTACTACATAAATTCCGTATAGTTCATGGTATATAAATATAAAAATAAATTCCATTTAATACATATCGTATTAATATAGAATATATTACAGTCATATACATCGTATAACTTAATATCGGTAATATAATGGGGATATACAATATTTAGTGTTCTCGAGCTGAATAAATATTAATATTTTGTAAGATAAATATATATCTAGCTACTTATATAGTAGGTAATACGTGTGTACTGTATAGTATACACTGTATATCCTTGAAACGAAACACTATAATATAGCGAAACATATTCTAATCTTACATTGCATATACGCACATATAGCGCAACGCATGCAAACTATCATAACTGTTTTTACTGAGTGTATTATGGAATATTTGACCGGCGAGATCAAGCGATATTGTGCGAGATTATGCGATAGTATGCGAGATCTTAATCGATATTAGGGCGGACGCGGTACTAACTTCGCGCTATCTCCTAGCTGTTTGTCGCTGGCCTCGATGAAAGCGTAATAGGTTCCGTTATAGGCGAAATCCGGTCCGGTTTCCGTGGACGGAGTTTTGCCGCGCTTTAGTGTCCAGTCGAACTGATCTTTTCTCGATTGTTTCATACCTATATGACGTCATACTCGTGATTATATAATCGATTGTGAACTAGGTACACGTGGGATATGTGGGACATAGTACAACTTAGATATCGTGTGGGTGAATTGCTAGTACATATGAATTGATGTAGTTACAAGTGGTATTAGAATATTAACATCCTTACGGGTACATTAAACTATTTCGGCTATTAATATATGTCTTGTAACCTCGTAACCATATAACCTAATCGTTAGTATTATTTATATATATTTTATGTAGAAATAGTATGTAATTATAGTGTACATTTGTTTATGACGATAAACGTATATAGGTGTGGTTATACCTATACCTTAGAACTACACATATGTTGTACTTATTGGTGTGCGACTGTGTGAATGTATGATCACAATAGCTTATATGTATATACTATACGATATGGTAAATGTCATTTATTTTTTAAGTTTTATTGAACAGCGATCTATATACATATCAGCGTGTATTAAAACTATATATATATATATAATTATACCTA
>OZ025244.1:6017918-6032918 GCA_964019155.1 Osedax fenrisi | reverse complement strand
TAATAATCTATTGTCGCCGATATTGCCTCGTTAAACAATACACCGGTCCGTACAACAAGCACGTCGCGTACCGTATAGTTAGGGAGAAGTGTGTACAAAAAACACGGTACGGCAACGGTTGTTATTATACGCGGTGACGGCGGATAAAGTTTGAATTGTTACGTAATATTCGTTAGTAATTAGCGACTGTTTAGGTACATCGGGGGGGGGGGGGCGGGGGGGGGGCGGCTTTAGGTACATCGGGATCTTATCTATGTGTAATACGTGGTATAATAATAGTGTCGATCATTGTGAATATGGTATATATATATATATATATATATATATATATATATATTTATAATATATTTATAATATATAAATCTAACAGAAAGCAAACAACAAATATTATTATAAATAAATATTAATATTCTATACACATTGAGCATATCACACCCGTACGCGTATGTGCACACATAAGTATACACATATGTATACACATAGGTGTACATATAAGTATACTGCCGTAGCTATACTGATGCCGACTTACCATCTACGTTAACACTGGGAGCCACGTCTTGGCAGTAGGTGCCTGAGAAACCGAACGGACACTTGCATCTAAGGCAGTTGTTGGGGTCTTGGTAACCGTGTCGCTCGCACTTCCGTTCAAGGCGGTAAGGACATGTGTCTGCGCGGAGGGTGGGGGGGGGGTTATTACGGTAAGGAAATGTTTCTGAGCGGAGGGTGGGTGGGGTTATTACGGTAAGGACATGTATCTGCGCGGAGGGGGTGGGGTTATTACGGTGTTAGTCGGGTTACACGAGATTGTGCTGTCTGGGCGTGGGAGCACAAAGGGTGTTCTTTAGGAATTTAGTTACCATAGCAACTATAGTTACACTAGTTACTATATCAACCATAGCAACTCTACTGGGTAACGGTATAAAGGACATCACGGAGGACGGTGACATCGAAACATTTTATTACAACCCAGCGATACTTAGTATTATAACTATAAGCCTAGTTATTATTAGATCTCATTAGCGTGTCGGAAATACAGCTTGACCTATGATATGATTTATAACCGATTGAAATATAATTGAAGGTGCGATGTGGGCTTGGCCTAATATCAGATCAGCGATCTCGTTATTAATAATTAGTGATTTATGAATTATAGTTTCTGTTAACTATATATAACGCAGACAATGAGAGAGAGAGAGGTGTATATAGTTAGCATACGATAAGGCATTGTAGTCTATATTTAACTCAATCGCATTAATCTGTAGTATATATTGGCCAAGTTATGTTAGGATGTATATGATTTAGAATATATATATATATATATATATATATATATATATATATATATATACACATAGGTAAGAACACATTTATCAGAATGTATGGTTCCGTGAATGGACGGGTGCCTGAATCAGTTAGTATGTATATGTGTGTGTATGTGTGTATGCGCGTTCGTAAGTATACGTATGAGAATACACGCGTATGGGTATGTGGTAACATATGTGTGTATGCGCGTTGCGGATATGCGTGTGTGACGCACACATAGAGGTGTGATATCTAATCCCAGCGTGAAATAGAAGCCGACGATATCGATATGCCACCTCCGTGTAATATATCGGTATCACCAACTATCGGTAGTGTGTACCCGTATGTGTGTGTGTGTGTGTGTGTATGTGTGTGTGTATGTGTGTGTATGTGTATGTATGTGTGTGTGTGTGTATGTGTGTGTGTATGTGTGTGTATGTATGTGTGTGTGTATGTGTGTATATGTATGTATGTATGTGTGTGTATGTGTATGTGTGTGTGTATGTGTGTATATGTATGTATGTATGTGTGTGTATGTATGTGTGTGTGTGTATATAGGTGCGATGTATATTAACTTGTATATACTTAGTATACCTGTGGTAAATGTTGGCTTATCAGCATGTATAATATACACATTGTATATACACCTATATACATATACGTATATATATATATATATATATATATATATATATATATATACGTATATACGTATATATATATACACACACGATATATGTATTCGTCACAACTATGTTTGTAAGTTGTAGCCGTGTCGGGTTTCACATTATGTAATCTATTCGTTAACTTAACGTTATCGCAGATTGTATCAGCGCTTGTCTACACGGTGTCTACACGATGTCTACAAGGGGTATACATGATGTCTACACGGTGTGTACACACTGTTATCAGGTAATGTATCAGCGTAACACAATAGTGTACGACTATGTGTGTACATGGGTACGTGTGAAGCGGCTATCGATTACAATAGTTCATACACGCGCACACATACATGATTTAACATGATAAATATGCACATATATATACGTGTAACTCTGTATCACTAGTTATATATATATATATATGTACTTGTACAATGTATTTAATATAACGTATAGCATAATGTATACTATAGTTATAGTATACACAAGTGTACGTGTTTACATTCGTAGGTACACAATCGTACGCTACCCGACTATACTCGGTACTAAGTGTATTTGCATAGGTATGTCCTAGTATAGGACGCGACGGTGACCCCTAACCTTCGCAGTAGGCCATGTTGATACTCTTGGCGTCGCCGAACGAAAGCTCAACTCTTTGACCCATATTACGTTGGAAGTACTTGTCGACCGCTTGCATAGTGATACCGCCGTTCTTGGAACCGGACTAGAGGTCATCGGTAGAGGTCAACGCGGGCGTTACGTAATGACCTCGCGATTGCGTCATAATATACGAGTTGCGTAATACTAAAACTACGAGCTGATTACATCGCGTAGAATTAAGCTTTAATAATATATAATTATACGAAATATGTATTAAACCGATGTATATATGCGATATAATATTATAGTAGGTATACATTTCATAGCAATAACTATGCCCACCGACTATAGTATGTATATACATATAGTCGGTATACTATAGTATGCATATCATTAACAATAACAACACTATAGTATACTACCACTAAAGTGGTCACCTACAAAAACTCGAGGAATTCCGAGTTATGTTCAGGACTATTCGTAACTATGCGGGTGACATTATTTACCGACATCTCTCTCTCGCTCTCTCTCTCTCTCTCTCTCACTGAATCATTGACCTACTCACTGGCTGACTATGTACGTGTGTGTATGTGCTAGAGTCAGGCATTGTTATGTAGTGGGTATCATTCTTAATTATCGTGTACCTACAGCTCGATACATATTGATAAGTATGCCTACAGCATATAATCACGTATACGAAAAATATTAAATTACTTTTTTAATTTTTAATTACATTTTATATTTTATTTTTGAAACAAATCCTATATGTATAGAATAGGTCGCGATATCGTTTATTACTATCTTGCGGTACTATATTCATCGGAAATTAGTTATAGATTAATTAATTACTATTAGAAATAAAATTAATGTATTAAATTAACTTTATTAGACTACTGACTAAATTATAATTTTATACTAAATAATGAATTGTATCGATAAACAGAAAACGGTAAATAAAAATAGAATCTCGTACACTAACTATCTACTGAATAATAATCTACATAATCCCAAACTACATCGCATCATGCGATATTACGCAATAACTAGTGATACTAGGCGTTACTAGACGCGGCAGTAGCTGTAACGCTCATTACCTTGGGGCCGTAGTGCATGATGGAGCCGAAGTTGTAGGGCAGGTCCTGATTGTTAGTCTTGGTCTTAAAGAACTGTCCGGCGAGGTAGCCTACGTTACGCCAGATCACCTTAACGTGTGCATCCCTGTCGCTACGCTGTTGTTCGTGCCACAACCCCATTACGTGTCCTATTTCGTGCACGGCGGTGCCGAACTGTGCGGGGTAGGGGAGGGGTGAGTGAGGGAGGGTGGGGTTGGGAGGGGTGAGTAAGGGATATGAGCGAGGGAAGGATGGGGTGGGGAGGGTGAGGTTAGGGTAGGGAAGTATATATATATATATATATATAGAGAGAGGCATGTAAAGATATATATATATATATCTTTCTCTGGAGTAAAACCGCTCGCCCACATAAGTAATCAAGGACCTACCAAACGTTTTAAAGTATACTTTATATATATATATATCGTATATATTTGTGTACGCGGTCATGTATACGTGTATGAAGTCATACGTATGTATGTGTGTATGTACACGTGTGTGTGTATGTAGAATAGCAATAGCATACACGTGTTAGGCATTTACGTGTGTGTACGATATTTACCTCGGCTCTAATTTATAGGCTCAGTTTAATATTTACGATCATTATTATTATTATATATATATATATATATATACGTTATCTAAACAGTTGAAACTGCTGCAATACTTGAACATATCGGCCTCCACAATATAGAAAACAGCATCAGTGAGGTGACCGCGTTTAGTAATATTCAGTGGACTGGGGTTTATTTGTAATCATGTAATGTAATTTATTTAATAACTACACGCACACATTTACTTCATTATATTAGCTTAGCTTAGATTAGCTTATATTATACTTGATTAAATTAGCGTAGATTAGATTAGAGTATAGTAGATAGGATTAAATATAACTAATTAATTCACTATGGTGTATAAAACATATATATATATATATATATATATATATATAGATAATACGAAATAAAAACGTATGCCATAGTAATACATTGTATGCTTATGTTAATATATCTGCAAATGTAACAATACAAACGCTAAAAGTTACGGTAACTGTAAAACTTTTTAATTTCTTTAAGTTTTTAATTTCATAGTATTATATTTGTATGTCTATAATGTATATTATCGTTAGAAAATATGTATACTTTATACTTTCGATTATATATTTCGACTATATATTTGCTTACATAAACTATCAATCAATACAATCATCTAGGCATTACCTTTAATGCGGGTTATTACAATTATAATTACACACATATAGATATAATTCATAGAACAAAAAGAAATATATGTATATGCACTTATAAACGTATTATTATTAATAATTGTTTCGTTTAAATTCACCATGATATATTTAGTATAAGTATATTACACTATAGTACGCATATGATTACTATGATTTTGTATGTGTACCAGTATATATAACTTATATATATATGTGAGTGTGTATGCATGCCACTCCACGTACGTGTGTATATGAGTATACGCACGATCGTGTGCGCGTCGCTCTATAGTGTGCGTATCGGTGTGTCTTCGTACTAGATTTATTTACTCAATCGAAAGATTTATTTTCGAGTCGATTAAACATTAATCGTCTGCTCGGTGGAAAGTTTCAGATTCAGCGTATCGAACAATAACGAAAACAATGGCGTCGGTGAATTATTAACCAATGAAAGTAATCGATTACCGACGACGCGCTCTCTCTACCGGCAGAGGTGTACATTACCCGTTATTTCAATAATAGTAAAACTTAAACAAACAAATAAACAAATAAGTAAATAAACACACATAATTCACGATCATTCACCGAGCGTTAAGGGATTCTATGTAAAGATCTGATCCGTGCAAATAATATATCTCATATTATAAATAGAAGATATATACAATTGTAATATTGCATATTAAAACGAATATACCCTTTAAAAATACTATAATACCTCTAAATTAAATGAATTAATTATATATATATATATATATATATATATATATATTCTGACGTCACTTTATGTCATTAGTTAATTGTATTAATAATATATCATACGTTAAGTAAGTAGTAAGTTTATATTTGAAATTCCATTCAATTTAAATAATCAACTTACTATAATAATATAATAACTATATTTAAATACATACAGCACTGAAGTAAACTATACACGAAGTTCGTAGCATCGATGACAAGTTATATTGAAGGTCGAGTATTAGGCTAACCTCTTTCAAGCAACTCGACTGAAGGTTTAACTGTTGGGGGAATACGTTCACCTTTCCCAAGAACGAGAAACATCTGCGTAGTGCAAATAAGTTGTATTATTAATATGATATATATGTAAATGAATACATATATAATTGTTATATCACTTGTTGGTACAATTCGCTTTTTAAAGTGTTATTGATACCAAAAATAATATATATATATATATATATATATATATTAGTAATTTAATTTCATTCCCCATTCATATTCTTACAAATGCCTTAACGTGAGATTATATACGCACACTTTTGCATATGTGCATATCCAGCACACATACGCGCGCATATACATACGTCGATACGCTTGAGTGCGCACGCAATAGTATCACCGATACACATCACCGGAATCCTACACGGGCTTAAGTCCCACCCTTCGGCGAGATAACTCACGCCCACTGACACGCCCCTTTTCGTATTACATAACACATAGATTAGATTACGACGATGGTGGTCGTTTCTAAGGTAAACATGGGCTAATGGTCGAACTACTACTACTACTACTACTACTACTGCTACCACTCTATAGCCACTTCGAGAAGGCCCCGGGGGGCTACATTTCTATTGTTTGGGTATCCATAACAATTGATTTAATAACAACCGACCAGGGTATTGCATTGCCATTGATAACAACGCGAGAGGAAATCTATATCCTGTAATCTATATGCCATACACACGAGCGCTGTAAGTATTGTATTCACTAAACTTATACCTACATGCGAATTTATATCAAGATTAAGGGTATAATAATGTCATAAACTTGTGTAGGATATTGTTTATATAACATGTATAGCAGATTACCTCTATCTATAGTCATTGGCTTTCTAAAGCGATACATATATTTCTTTATTAATTCAATATTAATAGTTTTTTCTTAGTTTGAAGTCAATTATATAGATAGATAGATAGATATAGAGATATATAGCTTATTACATTAATATGAAAATATTCATGTCATAATATTATAAAATGAATTAATATGCAAAAAAAGATACGAAACAAAAATGTAATAAATAACTAAATTATTAAAATTAACAATTGTATTATACGTGCCTCAGTGGTAGATGTAACATATGTATTGAAAAGACTAAAACTAGATGAAATAATAACCGTTATTAATTATATTGGTATTTATGTTATAGCATAGAACACAAATTAACCTTCTAATAAATAGTTATTACACTAATAATAGTAGTATTATTAAAGATGTACACACAAACAATACTTAGTCATGTGTGTTCACTAACCCTAAACCATTCCGTGTCACCAGAACGCTGTGACCGGATATCTTCTCGTTAATTCTGAGTTCTTTGAACCGGACACACGTGTTGCGCTCCCATACTTGGAACGCTTTCCTGATGATGGTCTGCTCGCTTTTACCTATTGTCGGAGAAAGGGGGGGGGTAAATAGGGAGATCTAGAGGGGAAGAGAGGGTTGAGATACAAAAATAGTTATAAATAGATGGACATATGTATATATAGAACGAGAGGATGAAAGAGATATAGAGATACATATATACATATATATATATATATATATATATATATATAATGCTCTTTTACATTAGGCTAATAGACAATTTCTTCTATTCAGGCTAATATGTATAATCTCGACTCTTCGTAGTGAAAGGCGCGCGACATACAATTAGGTGACCCATATCTAAGACACTGTTTTACAACCGCGTTCGCTTAACGGTGCGATATATTCATATGCATATATCGATACAATATCGATAGGTCGGCTGATAGGGTTAACTGTTGGCGCGGGTAGGGGCTAACTAATGGGGTTGTTGGGGCTAGCGATGCCGGTGGATGGGTGGGTGGGTACCCTATTATTAATTATACAACCCGATGCACTCTGTCTCTATCGACTGTTGCTGTTATTGTTGTTATTGTTATAGACACGCGATTTTCATGCGATTATTAATAATATATTTACATAAATTAACGAGCGGCGGCCGATAATACTTTTTATCGATCCGCTCGCTTCGACTCGCACCTATCGATCTGCATCGTTACGTAATCAGCTCTGTGACGTAATCACCGTTACGTAACCACGTAGTTAATACCGCGGCCACCCTAGAACCACGCATCTATCTTCTCGGTGCCAGCCGATGTATAACTTTGTGAACGTATCTAAGTGGTGTTACGTTAATCTATGTTATCGATACCTGTACTGTATTTAATCAAAGATATTATCTCGCCACATATCGCTTATCTACTTAGGTATTATGATGCTACGTCATCGATAGAGTTAACCTTTCAAAATGCACTCATCTACATTAATTATATAATTAAGTGCCGGGTGTATTATATAATGAATATTATGTAATGCTATATATATATATTTAATATTTTAAATTTTCAAAAACTTATTTAAACATCGAATAAAGGTATTCACTACAATACGTTACACGTGCGGACCATATGTATACTGATACGGACTACAGCACTGCATCGGTGTACAGGTCGGGTTACGATACTTTCGTCGTAAATGTTCACATCCTAGCCGAAATTATCTCACTCATAGATGTATTAGATTGTTCATTTGATAAATCACATTTGATAAAACAGTTAATTGGAATATGCATATATATATATATATATATATATATATATATATATATATATATTCATAGGTCGACCACCCCATACCCGTATCGCAATCGTTTAATTCGGTAACTTACGACCGTGTCAGACAATCGAGGCATTGTGTCGCTAATTA
Source organism: Osedax fenrisi (assembly GCA_964019155.1). Classification (NCBI taxonomy): domain Eukaryota; kingdom Metazoa; phylum Annelida; class Polychaeta; order Sabellida; family Siboglinidae; genus Osedax; species Osedax fenrisi. Next base: position 6,024,270 of record OZ025244.1, on the reverse strand, counting down.
GGCGATGACGTCATCGTATGGGATGTCACCCGTGCAGTACAGCCCTTCTATAGAATACTATTGTATACTATAGTAACCATATATATATAGTCTTCTAAGTACGTTATTGCATTGTATATATCATCGTGTGTGAGCCAGGTTACAGTTAACGTATGGTTTATGCGGGCAATTAACCGGGTAGTTAACTGGGTAGTTAAGCGGGTAAGTAAGCGGGTTAAGCCTCGAAGCGCATTATATATTCTCATAAACTAACAGAAAATACAAATATAAATTCCTATATATATATATATATATATATAATTTTAAATAAAATAGTATTACATATCTATTCAATGTTAATACTATAGTCCATGTACACGCGTACGTGAACATTACTGTACGCACAGACGAAGGTGCGCGCGTGCGTGTCTACGTATAACTGTGGTCGGGTTAACGAATACTTATCAATGTATCAGATGTATACTAATCACTGTAATATAATATTTCTTAAGTGAAAGATACGATCGATGTATCGGGTATAATCGAGTATTGTCGGCTGCTATTAAGTATCGACTAGCTGGCGTTGATATCGACTATCTCATACAGTGTACACGGGTCGCTCTGTACATTAGCACAGCGCGTACGAGTAATGAAGCCAGATAGCACGATAATACTTTGGAAGTAATAAACGAGCTACTCATTGAAATAATGTCAATAGTTTTCTTAGCGTAGGGTTCCATACACTACTTTAAACAAGTAATCAATTATATCGTAATACATATACATATATATATATATATATATATATATGTATATATATATATATGTGTGTGTATGTGTGTGTGCGTATACGATTTCGCTGTCGACTATACAATTGATTATATTATGTCCGTTGATATCGGTGATGTGATCGATTCTTTCGGCTAATCATTGTTAGGGGAGGTATAAGCATGATATTATTGGTAAATAGTAACTATAATGTCACGTGGTCATTAATCTAACTCATATGTGTATGGGAATACATATACATATATCGATATATATATATATATATATATATATATATATATATATATATATATATATATATATATATATATGTATGAGATTTATATATACATTAATATTAATTCTCGTTGAACCACTATATTAACTCGACAAAATAGACTAACTGTGATTTCCGTCAAACTTCCACGGGATGGGCATCGTGTCCCACTTCAAGAACGCATTCTTATCCATGCTCCTCTTCCTCCTCCTCTTCTTCTTCTTGTTCCCCTCGTCGCCGTCTTCTCGCTTCTCCCGCTGTTCTGCCAGTAACTGGTCTACTTGCGGCTCGGTCAGCAGAAGACAATCGTCCAGGCGCATATCCGCCTCGGGTGACTTATTCTCGTCGTTAGTTATCTGTTACGTCATGAGTATGTAATCGCGTTACGCGATGACGCAATGCGCGTGCTTTGTTTATAATGGGGTAATACATATTAATACGAATTAATACGAATACAAATGAGATAATATATTTTATTTTTGCGGGCTTCACAATAATTAACATGAATTAATTAATATTAATCCCTTATAATGGATTAATGTATACGTTTGAGCGTATTTTATAAACTTTAAATATTCAACTATTCCCGCCGTTTTCACCACGTGACCTAACTCTATGACTAACGCGTTCGTCTGGGGTGGGCTCCCTGGCGATACCGCTCTCGGCCCCCGCCGCCGCCTTCAACTGCACTAGCTTCCATTTCACCTGGTCCCATACGCTCTCCTCGACTCCGTGGTACTTGTTGTACTGGTCGAGAGTGCCTTTCTCGGGTGTCCAGTGATTGTCATCGGCTCGGGATGTCGCGATCGTCTGCGTAATAGGGGGCGTGTTAGGGGGGGGGGGCGTATTAGGGTGTGATATGGGTGGGACTTAAGTATGACCACTGATAAGTTTGATATTATTGCTGCGTTATTTTTATGTACGTAGAAATAAGTAATATACAAATATTTGTATAAATATATATATTCATTGATAATAATGTTGATAGCTAATTTACGGGTATCATGATAAGTTAATATAGTCTCCTACTGCGCGAGAAAACTGTACCTATTGTTCGTCTCGTAACATGATACAAACAATAGGCTAACGCGCACACTGACAACCGTGTAAACACACACAATAGCAATGATATAGCGCTGTAGTCACGTGGTAGGGTATCGTGGTGGGTGGCTTGGCATCAAAGTTATATTGTATTGAACACAATGCCCGGCGTACCGAGAACCTCTAACAATGGCCGAGTCGTAGCCGTCACAAACACCTTCGAAGACAATAACAATAACAGGCGTGTAATACCACGCTTTACAGATATTTATACGCCGTATCGACGGGTATATTAAAAGAGCCGACTTATATAACAATCTACTGTCGCCCCACTTTATAATCATACCTATAGGTACCATATACGGTATATATACGTATATTTACGCGAAGGAGATAACGATATAGCTCATTCAATCTCGGCTAATCTCGAATAATCTCGGCTAATCCCGGCCTATCGCGGGTTAACGGCGGGGGAACGTGTTATGCCGTGTATCCTATTACATACAGCATCGTAACGCCTACCTAACGCATAGTAACGTGATATCTAGAGCATGACTCGAGTAGGCGCCAATGATGTACCTGATATCAGATACCGGCTATCACACGTAATGGCATACGTATAGGTATCAGTATAATAGTGATGTAGACCAATAATCGCTAAACAATACCCTACCGTATTTACATATACGATAATATAATCTATATATATATATATATATATATATATATATACATATATATATATATATATATATATATATATATATATATATATATCACTTATTTAATCATACAATATTACTATTTTTATAAATTATATTATGTTATCGTTTTGTTTATTTATTTATCTATGTATTGTTTTCGTTCTATATTGTTATATGCACCTACGAGGGGTGGCCACACCTATGATAAGCGCTAATAAACCTTATCATCATCATCATCATATATATAAATGGATACTATAATCTATATATGAATTTATAATGCATCGTACGCAATACGCTTCCGCCGTATAATCTATCGATTATCGAGAGGAGCATTGTTTTACATCGCGCTCATTGTCGAGTTCACACACGTACGCCCCTAACCAGTGTTGCTTGTACGTATCGTATCGTTACCGTATCTCATCTACTGCCGGGGTACGCTTGCCCACCACCGAGTTAATAACCCCTCCCCGACTTCAATGAGATCGCACGGTATTGTACGAGATATCGCACGTTATTGTACGGTATTGCGTGATATTATATTATCTCTAGTTTTATGAATCTTGAACTGCACGTATACATGATTGATTCCTTTATATAGGCGTATAATTAATTATATATATATAAATATATTCAAGTATACTCAAGTATACTCATATATAGCATAATTACATGTAGTTATAGTTACCTCATAATACGATATGCATATAAACATGTTTATACTCTTTAATAATAATATGATATATTAAATATATGTATGAGAGTGTATATATAAAGAATATATATATATATATATATATATATATATATATATATTCTTTATATATATATATATATTACGTATACGTAGAAATGTGTTGTTGTCAGAAATAATCGCAAGTGTTATTGTGCACAATGGAACTATGGACATTTTCTACGATAAAATACTTGTGCAATAATACTATCACCACTACTACTACTACTTATACCAATAACACTACTACGACTAACATTAATTACATAACAGTACTTATACTAGTAGTACTGTTTGTATACTACAAGTACTAATTCCTACTACTAATACTATACATATAACTAATATATATATAAATATATATATATATATATATATATATATAAATATATATTAGTATATTTATAACTATATAACTTTATATAACTATTATACATACTACTAGTAGTGGTACTACTACTAGTAACATTACTATTAAATTATCACTACCTCTACAATAGTAGTAGTAGTAGTAGTAGTAGTAGTAGTAGTAGTAGTAGTAGTAGTAGTAGTAGTAGTAGTAGTAGTAGTAGTAGTAGTAGTAGTAGTAGTAGTAGTAGTAGTAGTAGTAGTAGTAGTAGTAGTAGTAGTAGTAGTAGTAGTAGTAGTAGTAGTAGTAGTAGTAGTAGTAGTAGTAGTAGTAGTAGTAGTAGTAGTAGTAGTAGTAGTAGTTGTACTACTATAGTAGAGGTATTAAACAAGCGATGACTAACTAGTTCTTTAGACCCGAACCCTACTATATACCCTGGATATTAATACGACCATGGGAACCACCGAACAATAGCTATTGTGTACGTGTTGCCGCCGTATCCCACCCACCGTAGTGTAATAGGTGTACCACTATCGTGGCTAACTGATAAGATAATCAATCACACACCGATCAATGGTGATTCATAATTAGTGATTCATCGATGATTTGATCAGCGTGGCCATTTCTATGGCGGTCATTAAATAGTGATCGGTGGTTACGTAATGTGTGGATTGCGTAACGAGCTCGGCGATGAGTCATAATCATTAGCGGTCTACACTCGAATGCGTAATCGATTATATAATAAGATCATTATAGGCGCCGCACCGTTATAATGGGCGAGTAAATATTGGTTCAAGCGGATAATGGGCGAGTTAATTATCTTAACCGCGCTGTAATTGTTATGCACTCATCTCGGTGATTGCATATCTGTCAACACTATTCACGTGACTTGTGCGGTGTGTTTCGATATTAATAGCTGCCTTAGTACGTGTAATAACCATTCCGGGCGTAATTCGGTAAGTAATCTATAGCACGTGGTTAGATAATCTGAACTACTTTCTAAGTATATGTGATTTAAGTTCATAATACATTAAAAACATATATTATAATATGGTAATAAGTACCCGCAATTAATCTTAATTATATATTCATATCTAGTATTACTACTACTAATATTATAATTACAGTTACAACCATTACCACAAATACTGATACTATAGTAGTATTAAAATTATATATATATATATAATATCACTACTTCTACTACTAGTAGTAGTATTAGTAGTATACTATCAGTTTTATCTTTTATTTCTAATTGAACTTTTATTATTTTATTATTTGGCTTCATATTAAGACAGTTGTATATAGTAGCAGTAGTAGTGGTATGAAATCATTATAGTGTTTATATAATAACGACAATGTGAAAAACACAACTGTCTTAATATGAAGCCAAATAATAAAATAATAAAAGTTCAATTAGAAATAAAAGATAAAACTGATTGCATTGTAATGTTCTATAAATATATTCTATTCTATTCTATTGTAATATATATTAGTAGTATAAATAGCGATGGTAGTAACTACTACACCATAGTGACTATTAGAGTTATTGTAGTAGTTACTATCATCAATAGTATACGACTGCTACTGCTACTGATATTCTCCATTATGATAATATGCTAGATAAGAAGAATTAATTACCAAGTTAAAATACTTAACAAGTGAAGTATACGCGTGAATAGTGTATCAAAAGTGTATCTATAGTAACGCATTTGCGATTAGAGTATAGGTATCGCCCCCTATCGGTCGGTAAACACGTACACGGAACTAGAGAGCGAGCCGTAGAGTTCATTGAACCGGAGTAGAAGATTAATCACCGAGAAATCGCTGCTACGACTGCATTGTCTCTCGTTCTCGAATACTCGAATACTCTAGGGTATACGCTAACCGAGTAACGGGTACCGAATACCTACTTAACGCTCGTACCCCTTTAGCGGTACCCCCGTGTTACCCACCTCTAGGGTTAAGAGAGTGAAGTTCTCTACGCGCGAACATCTAATTGTGATAAATGTCCTTACATGCGTGCAAGGACGGCTACCGAGTGTAATGCATTCTATAGAACAAGTGTTTCGGTAGAAAGACACTGTTACCCGGCTCGCTAAAGTCAACAACTGACGACGTCGGCATTCCTATTGCGTGGCTAACGAGATCGCTTGTACGCGCCCCTATGTGTACGTACGTGTATGCGTATGTGTATGCTTGTGGGTATGTGTGCGCGTATTCGTGGGCACGTTTGCACCGATGATTTAGTGGCCGCGTTTAATAGTACGACCTATAGAGTGGAATAAAAAAGAAATATAAATACGGGCGTAGGTGAGTGTGGCTGTGTTGGGTCAATCGGTACCCAACAATGTAACCGCTACATACTTGTACAGATAACACTGTTATTGAGATAGATAACACTTCTGTACAGGATACGGGGCTTCGGCCGGTGTCTCTGTCGCACACTGTGCGCATCCACCGCGTGTAAGTCGTGTAAGTGTATGCGTGTGTGGGTATGT
>OZ025244.1:5897918-6012918 GCA_964019155.1 Osedax fenrisi | reverse complement strand
TCATATAATATAATTAATAGTTCCTTTTTATACTGAAACAACATTAATTAATCTAAATGTATATATATATATATTACTATTAATAGTATACGTATACGATGATTTGTTTTGATTATATTATATTACTAATGGGGGGGGGGGTATTTATCACTATAATATAGCACGGCTCTAGTATTAGCCATTAATTCGTAATATGTTATAATTCTGTTATACAATATATATGTATACATTATTATAATAGTATACTTTACAGAGAAATCATATTAATTAACCCATACAATATCATGTATACATATACATGTAACTACACATATACTACGTACTATACTACGTACTATTATACGTACTATACTATATTGTATACCTCTATTGTTATATTTAAGTACACTTGTACTTTGTATCAGATTAAGCTATTCAATAATGCATGATATCTACTCAATATCTCTTTAGAGGTCAATCTGACGGCGGTCACGCATCGGTAATCACTCGCTAATTAATGTATTATGTATTACGTAATACGTTAGCGTTGACCTATATGTAGGACATCGGTCACGTGGCGTGTTTATCACGTGTTATCTCGTATCGAAACATAAGATTTATTTTCTTTTGAAATTAGATGTATAATAAATAAATATATTTATTATAAATATATATATATATATATATATATATATATATATATATATATATATATATCTATAAATGTAATTCAATCGCATTTTCTTAATTATATATATATATATATATATTTATATATAATAATTATGGGTATACTTCTATACTTATAAAATAAATAGTATGTGTATATACCTATAGGTCACCTTACCTTGTGCCGTCGAGTCGAAACCAACCACTGGCAACATCCACGGTAGCTATTCTCCGTCTAGCTCTGTCTCTAGTATCTAGTCTGAGATTCATAATATCTTTAGAGAGATATTTTTGTATATTGTCTAACCAATTGCAATGTGGTCTGCCTCTTCCTCACCGACCTTCCATTCTTGCCACCATCATTTGCAATTCTATCATATCTGATCTAACAACGTGTCCGAAAAAAGATAGGGTAGTATTGACAATTCTGGATTCGAGCGTTCTTTTATGTTGTATTATGTCAATTATCTCAGTATTTCTATTCCTATATAAGTATACTATTACCTATAGGTAACTCAGAGCAGTTTCCTCCAGCACCATAGTTCAAAATTATCAATTGTTTTCCTATATGCATTTTTGATAGTCCAGGTTTCTGCTCCATAATGGATACTTGGAAATACCAGTGTTTGAACAATAATTATTTGTGTCGTTAGACTAATGCCTCTGTCTTTGAATATACGTTTCAGACTTCCCATGGCACCTTTTACCATTACCAACCTTCTTCGTATCTCCTTATCGGTAACTTCATCATTTGTAATTAGGACTCCCAGGAAGATAAATCTATCAAAGATTTCGATATTTACCTATAGGTATATATACCGTATACTGTATGCAGTGGTATATATATATATATATAGGTTTACCTCTTCTATAGAGCTATACGTTAGCCACTAATGACGTAGCTTAGTTTACATAACCCTAACCCTGCAGGTGTACATTTAAATACCACCCCATAGGGTAAACCCGACCGCCGGTATTGCTGATATTATATTAATGACATACACATATACACACACAATATTAATACATATCATTATATATGTGCACCTGTGTAATATATTAATAAGTTAGTATAACTAGTGTGTTATATAATACGGCTATAATTGAGTTAATATCAATACAATAACGTAATAATTCAGCTATAACATACTTACGCTGTACCACGCGCGAACAATAATGTATACCTATAGGTCGATATTTACGTGTACCTAATCCGTACAGTCACGACGGAAACGGACTAGATGTCTACTTATGCGTAGACACGTAAGTTAAGTCTAGATCCGGCTCGGCGTATAGTATTATTATTAATCGTTACGACACAATGCATCGAGATATTGATGTATAACAATGGCGACTACTAACAATAGATCCGTGTACACTACAGACGTTATCGTTATGTAACATTGCTGATAAACGATATCGTATTGTTTGTGTGTTTGACAAATTATGTTTGTCAAATATAAAAAAATGTTATTCAATATTAATATACATATTATTTTATAATAAATATATATTACATTATATATAATATGATAAAGAATACAATTACTACTTATATATTATGTGTAAAGGGTACACAATTTCTTATAAATCAGTATACTAATGTACATAGAGATGGAGTATCTGTTTGGTGAATATTACATTTCCATCGGGAAAATTTAATAATACGCATTAGAATACACTTTATGAATTATATATAATCGATATACAAATCTAAATAAATTAATAGTAGATATATCTATTTGTATATTCAAAATCAATTATAATTCGACGTAGACGCCACTTTACGATTTGACCTCGTTAGGTTACATTATTTCATGTAATATTACATATCAGATATATGATGATCTAATGAATAAATAATCATATTTATCGATATATAATTATATTACGTAAATCATTAAAATATATATTGGTATATATGTATAATATATATTCCTTATATAATAAACAAAGTCACATTATTTATATGTATTATGTTAATTTTATTATTTAATTTCACGTAAATATTAATTAATAAAACTATAATAACTGAGGTGAATATCATTATATTCAAACTATAGTTTACTTATATATATATATTTATATGATTTATAATATCGACATATATATATATTATTTTTATTATTATGAGATGTAGGTATAAGTACCTGGGTAATTGTAAAATATTGCTGCTTATCGAGAAAATTACCCTTAATTTAACTTGTTGACAGAAATAAAATAGTTTAATAAAAGCTATATAAATAATATATATATATATATATATATATATATTAATAATAAAATGAATATAATATACAATTACATACTAATTACATGTGATTAATTAAAATTAATAGATTAACCATTAATAAGCACAACTTTCAAAACAAATTAGTGAACTATGGTAAGCGAACTTATACACTAATACATAGTGTTAAACTTATTGCGAATAGGGGTTTATATTTCCGATGTAAAATATGTATTAATATATCAATGACTTTGACACTAGGTGCCGTATGTGTGCTTTTTCAATGAAACATATTTATTTCCATCGCAATTATATTATCATATGCATACGATTTAAATTGTTACAAAATATACAATTTATATCTGTTATATTACATAGAATATAGTATTGTGCTTACATTGCAATTTTAAAATTTATACTAATTACCAATTACCACTCCGCACATATAAGTTCATTGCAACGCATTATAGGGGGTTATAATGTTATACTTTATCATTAATAAACTTATTGCTATTAGAATCCGAGTTGACACCTTAATAAATTGACACCTTCGTAAGCTGATGCGGATGTTAAACATACGCGAAGACCTCTTTAACTTGAATATATGCACTACAGGCGCAATAATACCTGAAGTTTCGTATATCGGACGTTTCGTATAAAAATAGCAGACGTTTCGTATAAGCATATATCATCATACGAAACGTATACGAATTCCAGACGTTTCGTATAAAAGACGTTTCATACAGACGTTTCGTATAATGATTTCGTCTGATATTTGTATACGAAACGTCTTATACGAAACTTCCGGTATACGAAACTTCTGTCACCCCTAGCGGAACACACATGCGGCTCTGTAGTTAACATTGTATTCATCATGTTCAGTATTCGGCGAATACCATTCACTTGCTAGTTAAGCGTAGCTAGTCTACAGTATATGTCTATATAATCAGGATTACGGTGCTGTAAATGTACTTTATGGTTTTGTATTTCATATAGTAATTTATTATATGATATTTGTATAGTACTTTATTGTTTATATATATATATATATATATAATATTGTATAGTGTACTTTATGATATTCTATTTTATTTACTGATTTATTATATTTTATTTGTCATATCACCCTACGATATATGTCACTACAGCTGTTATAATTCGAATATACCTCTATACATAGGTGTATATTAACTTACCTTACCAAGTCAAGCTTGCTCCACAGGATATATATATATATATATATATATATATATATATCATCATCATCATCATCATCATCATCATCAAATACACAAGTTGTTGATGGTTGATAGCGTAGTAAATATTAGTATATAATATTATATAAGTATACACACATATATATATATATATACAGTATATAATGTTATATAAGCTTATACAAGGAATATAATACACCTACAGTACTCATGGTTAATACTATAATGAATATAGTCATTACATAGTAATCGATACATGTATATTACATAATAACACAATACAATACAACACATGTAAACTGTGATCTACTCGATTGTATCTTGAACTGTTATATATATAGTATATATATATGTATATTGTATATATATATTTATATATATTGTATATAAAAAAGTAAAATTAAATGTTTATGAAGTAGCACGTGCCATGGAATATCGTGTAAAACAATATGTTACAAGGTACGCTGAACAATGTCCATTGTACGAGAACAAAGTATGGTGTATAATTGTAGAATAATATGTTATTTAGAATTAATCAACGTGGATGTCGTTAGTTTAACTCTTTATTTAAATAGTGTACAATATATAGGTTGTCCAGGTCGTATTTTGTCACGTAGTGTTTATTGTATCGTATTATTTAAAACATATCATTTAAAACATTATTAAAAACTCATTTATTTATAATTGCATATGAGTTATAATGTAATTTTTATTATTTAATATATCACGAGCTTATATTACTTTATTTTTATATTATATTACCATGTTATCACAAACACTTTTGTTAACCTTCATTTAAAAAGTGTATAAACCCAAATAAATAATAATAATAATAATATATTATTGTATTATAGGTACTACTATTACCAAATACTGGGCTTTTCTATTAATATATTTGATAGAACGAGTTGATATTTAAAAGATAAATACAATATATTATCTTATAATTATGCTAAAGTCATTATACATATTTGTTACTGAATAAGAGAATGAGAATAATATTATTTTATAAACATTTATTTAAGTAAAAATTAATACTACATACAAAGTTATTAATTTTGATTTATTTATAATCGAGTTAATTGAAGTATGTGTTTGTTATAGTGTCTAAAATAATATACTAATTTATGAGTCACACAATATAGCTAATCTATAAACTAAACAATATACGTTATGCATTTATATATGAATATATTAATCATCAACTAATATAGTATTGTTTTATACTATTGTATACTAATATATATATATATTTGTATAGTTTCAATTTATTATATGAAGAAATACTCGATGCTTAAAATTAGAAACATGTTTCAAAGTGGGTATGCATAATGAATTTTATCTCTAGTAATGATTACTTTTAGTTTACATGGCTCGCAATGCCTACTCCGTTCTTGCAGAGTAGAACATGGTTGTTTATGTGTGAATAATATAATGTGTTTCAACTTATGGGATTATCGAAATAGCAATATTTTTAGTGTTTTCTTAAATATTGTTGTTGACTTCATATTTCTGAAATATGAGTATATACACTGACATATGATTTTACACATATATATATATATATATATATATATATATATATATATATACATAGTAATTACTTAATAGCACACCAATGATATAATCAACCTATAATTATCATAGAATTATAAACATCGCGAAAATTAGGCAATATATAGAAATACCTATCAATTATAAGTATCTAGAATAAGGGTTAGGGTTAGGGTTAGTATCAACGTTATATAAAGCATACCTAATAGTACGTAGTTATTACCTACTATAATACAGTACTATAGTACTAGTTAGAAGTTGTATACTACTCGTTAGTTAATAATTTTAATACTAATCATTATTATTAGTATGCATATATGTTACAGTATACTGTATATCTATAGAGTGAAGTTGACTGAAATACTACTACCGACTTAATACAAAAATTACTACACTATCTAGAACCGAGATTACGTGTATAATAACATAATAGCATTATTATATATATATATATATATATATATATAGATAGAGATGCTCTATGGAATTAGTTGACTATGTCATTAAGAATTAATTTAAATTATTCTTCGTTTAAATTTATAATGTTCAACATATTTATTATTCGTATTATATATTGTGTTATTGTTATATTTGTTCACACAATAGAGAACGTTTAACGTTGTATTCGTGTCTAAATAAACACGCAATTCAATTCAATTCAATATAGGATAATAACAAAACAACATCAGTATACACCACAGTACTACATTTCCGTGTAAGCGCGTATTCGGTGTCGTAGTGGTAGCGAGCGATATCGGTTATAGGCACATTATAAAGTCATTAGCGATTACATCCAGGCTTGCAGTTATGTAATCAAGTCGCGAGAACACGAGATTCAATGAGAGAACTCGAGATTCAACGAGAGAACACGAGACTCGGCGAGAATGAGCGAGATATAGATTATTATTCTCACGACATATGAACGTGAGATCGTAGGATATATGTTCACTAGTTTACGGCTATTAAGAGGGTCTACCGAATTTTGACCAATCAGCGTATCGGTACTAAAAACAACAACAATAACAAAAACAACTAACCACGTAATTAATATGTAATAGTAATAACAATGAGATAATAATACTAGATAACGAAATCATAACTTATATACGTGTGTACATGCTTCAGTTTAAACTACAATACATATCATTTATGATAATACAATACAATAATATAGAATACAACGGAAATATATTAATAAATAACATAATAATGGCAACTAATATTAGTATTACGGGTTGCCACCTGAGGTCAATCGTTGTATATATGTATGTAATGGGTTATGGTATATTATGGGTATAAAAGAGGGCGGAAGTGAATTACATAGGCTAGAACCAATATATATATATAATGACACTAGTATTCATTTATGAGGGGTTGATAATAAGGGTATACCCCTATAATAATACCTATATGTAGAAGATGAGATGCAACGTTTATAATAAATGGAAAGGAAGATCTTTGTAATTAACAAACAGAATTATAGCAAGTGCAATTCGAAGATATATTGGGGAATTAATAATAGATAGTATGCAATAAGAGAGGAGTTTTTTAAATGGCAACCATTGTGAAAAGTTTAGGGAAAGTTTTGGGAAGAGAATCGAATACGTATGTTATATGTTGTACCGATTGATGAACGAATCACTCAATTTAGGGGGTAGGTAGAAAATTAGGAAGTATTGATAAGGAGTACTCACATGAGGAACAGTAATATATATGTGAGAGGACAAGGGGATTACATTTATTTATAATCAAAAAATACACCTAATTGGATTCAGTAGGATAAGGAGAGATTACAATGGTATTAATGAGACAAGGAGGGAAGTAAATAGGAGATGGAGCAATATTCTAACATTTTGTTTCGGATGTATAAAGGAGAATATTATTATAAATAAGCCATTATTTAATGTCATTATAACAGTTAGTTAATATATATATATATATATATATATATATATATATATATATATATATATATATGTATATATATATATATATATATGTATGTGTATGTATTTTATATAATATTATGTCTTATTATAATATATTTACTAATATATTGTTATTAGGGACACACATATATTCTACTTTATATTTATAACATTTAGCTGATTCGTTAATTCTGGTATAATAAAAGACCAGAATAATAGATTTCGTAATAATATACAGAAGGTCAACTATTTTCTACACGACGATACTATTACATCATCGATGAATCACAGTCTAGAACCACCGCCGGTAGTGGTTAACATCAAAGGGTATTACGTAATGGTCAGATAGTGGCTTTATAAGTTATGCAATAGAGCAAGTATGTGCAAGCTCTATCGAGCGCGCGCGTGTGTTCGCGTGTGTAAATGAGCAATGCATTTGTTCAATGATATTATTAGTTTAGTCCGATACCAGGTGTCTGTATGTCCTAATAGATACGAATCTTATTTGTTATAAACATACATATATATATATATATATGTGATATAAATATTAATGATATTATACAAGAGTGCACATCGCCTAATATAGTGTGTATACTACACGTATACATGTATTATTAATATCGCAATACACAGTGTATCGCGGTGCTTAACATCTGATTACACGCGTTACTACATCGGGTTGTCGTTATATAACGGATCCCAGCATAATAGCAGCATAACAGCATATGCTAGAGCCTCAAATGTTTACATTGTGCTATTATGCTGCTATTAATTTGTCACGCTATTATGCTGCTGTTATGCTGCTATTATGCTGCAATTATGCCAAAATTATGCTGCTATTAATTTTAAAAGTATATTATGCTGCTCTTACTGTTTGCTGGGATATGCTATATATGTTGTATATAGGTTTCGTATGACACGTGACCTATTCCCAGATGTATCACGTGATAATGGTTACCCGCTGTTCGACGTGACTTTACGCCGAGTTTTAACTTATAACTTGTAAGTAAGCCGTCACTGTTGTTAGGTATACCTATGCTGTGGCTTATCTACATCCGGTGATATCAATGTATTCAATGAACATCTCATATATCAAATAGTATGTATACGTACGTAATATATATATATATATTTATCATATACATATTTTTTTTAGTATTTACATGTATTGTATATTTCATATATATATATATATATATATATATATATATATATATATATATATATATATATTTCATAATACATTAATAATACAATACATTTGATAACACAATTCATATATAAATGTTGTCGCTCGAATATTAGTATTTTATGCGTAGTATTATATAGAGTATTACTTACGTTAAGGGAGGTCATCGCATAACATTCTTTTGGGGGAAGAGATTCTAAGTTAAAGGAATATGTTTTAAGATATATGCAAACAAATTATTCAATTTGAGTATTACGATGCGACTTACCGTTAAAAATTTGTAAAAAATGACATTGAAAAGTATTATAGAAAAATAATTTCAAACGAAAATATACGTAAATACATGAACATTGTTGCTATAACTTTATTCTTTAATATAATTTATCCCTGCCTCTAATTATAGCAGATATGATATCTGTTTTCAAAAAAATATCATAAATTGTGAAGAAAAAAAGGTGGTTTCTTTTGTATACCATTTTGAAAAATATTGATTTTTTTCTCAATAATATAGTAAAAGTGGTATAAATATTATATTTATAATAAATTAAATATATATTTTTTTTAATTTTACCTTTCATATTATGTAGACAACAAATTAAAAAATGTTCGTAAAGAAATGTCGTTAATTTCATTTCATTTATAGGAAACAAATTAAACAATTTAATTTTTTTTTATTTTCTATAATTAGCTAATTTATTCTATATGCTATTAAAATGTCATAAAACAACAACATTATTAGTAGGTTAAGAGTCACTTTTTAGTAATTTTTAAAATTACCATTTTAATTTCGTTTTCTCCCAGTGTTAAACTTCTAGGA
Source organism: Osedax fenrisi (assembly GCA_964019155.1). Classification (NCBI taxonomy): domain Eukaryota; kingdom Metazoa; phylum Annelida; class Polychaeta; order Sabellida; family Siboglinidae; genus Osedax; species Osedax fenrisi. The sequence goes on along the minus strand of OZ025244.1, from coordinate 6,003,332 downwards.
ATTATCGCGAGCCCTAGGATGGTCAAAAATTAATAAAAATTGTTGTGACTATTTGTATATATTATTGGGTATGCTCTGAATTCAGATGTATTAATACATGAATATTGGAGGACATCACCCAGTGAATGATAACTCTTAACGTACGACATACTTGCATGTATATACTTATTAAAGTTCTCCCAACAAATAATAGTATGTACCTAGGAGAACTATCAGCCTCATTAGTTCATTGCATTACTTCATACTCATTAACATCGTGTTCTTTCGTACCATGTCCATACTGTAACAATTGGTTGTCGCATACACGTATTGTTATAGTATACTATAGTGGTTACTATAGTTGCGTTTGTATATATATATATAATTATACACATGATATATACATATGATATATGATGGTTTAATATACAGAGCTATATATATATATATATATATATATATATATATATATATATATATATCGTATACGATATAATATAACTTAATATTATATATATATATATATATATATATTGTTCATGTACATAATATAATTATGATTAACCTTAAACTTAATCCAGTGACCGGTTGGTCGTAGGGGGGATTTGAATAGTGGCAACTAAACATGTTTTTTTACATTTCTCACGGTCCAATGTATTATCGAAAGATCACCGATATTACTTTTTGTCCATTCTATAATATTAGATATCCAGTTCGTTCTCAGTCGTCACTGTTTTCTCTTTCCTTTTACAAAACTTTGCATGATTGCTTTATGTAGATTCATGTCGTATCGTGTGGTCAAAATGAGCAAATGTCCTTCTTTTTATAATTAAAGTTATGATTACTGTTGATAAACCCGGGTTAATTGTGCATAGGGGTAGGGACGTTGGAATGCTTTTCTATGTAGGGGGACCAACCAATCAAACTAAATGTTATGGTAAAAGTGGGGGGGGGGGGACCAATACATAGGAGGTCCTCTAGATTTTAAAGTGGGGGGATATATACCCATGTCCCCCCTGTTGCAGCGCCCCTACGTATAGACTACATATCACTCGATAAACCCATCTACTAACACATTTCAAAGTTTAAATAAATGATCGGCTCTCGTTAACACCATGGATGCCTTAACATGAGAGCGACTTTGAAGGGACATTAGAGCCGTATACGAACACTTCATATAAGTTCCTGGATGGGATGAAAGGACTCCTACAAAATAATAATAACAATAACAATAACAATATACCATTACTACACCCATCCATATATATGGAGGATATGACACTATAGGGTCCTACATGTAATATAAAATCTAAACTACTTAAAACTATATATGCAATGTTATATATTAACTTTACTATATATGAAGGCTGTGTGTCTGATTACTGTTTTCAGTCCTGAAACCAACACCTATAAATATATTTAGTATCCACTATAAAATATATAAATTACTATTACAGATTTTAAAGTAATGAGTATTATATTATTATTTGTTCATTTTGTACCATTATTGATTAATTTAATTTTTTGTTGTTGTATATATTTGAAGTATACTTATATATACTTATATAATAATCATATATTTTATGTATCTCCAGTTTGCTTCCATACATATGCCGATGATATTAACTTTATGTAAAATGTACCGAAACAAAAAAATTCCCCTGATATCATTTCCTCTACTATTACTTCCATTCATAACTGGCTCACAATAAACTCCCTCGTCTTTAACCCAATTAAAACCGAGGCTATCTTCCTTCACCTTCCACTCCGAAGTAAAACTTTAATAACTCCTACTCTTTTCAACACTTAGGGACAGTTCATCGTGTATTCAACCCATGTCAAAAATATTGGTGTTATATTTGACAATACTTATAATTGTTATAAATAACTGTCCTACATACCATATATGTTATATAACTACTAAACTATCAACTACATTTACTACGCCTTATTAAGTCATTCAATATCTATATCCACCGCTAATATTATATATTCTGCCCACATCCTACATCTATTCGACTACTGAATTGTATTCTTTAAAATACCCTCTTATCGTATATTACAAAACTCCAAATTCTTTAAAATTATATATCTAGGTGTAAGTTCAACATACTAAAATACTCCCAAACTCCTATATCATCATTCCTAGCTAAACTCCACTGACTACCTGTACACTATAGAATCATATATGAAACTCTACTTCTGGCTCATAAAGCAATCCACAATGCCTATCCTGACTACCTAGCACCCCTACTCAAACTTAAATTACCAACTAGTACCACTACACGATCCACCAATACGTTTCTACTTCAACTCCATCCTAAACACAACTTACATTCAATTAACAATCGCGCCTGGGCAATATCCGTCCAATACTCCTGCAAAACTCTCCCTACATCCATCCGTACTACACCATCAACTTCAAACTTCAAGAAATTACTGAAAAGTATTCAGTAGTTTTCAGTGAAAACACATTTATTTAATCTGAAATATTAAAATTCAAATATATATGGGCGGGCGATTGATTTATAAGCACAGTTCGTAGTCCGAAAACCGACAAATGTAAAATGTATGTATGTATATACATAAATGTGTGTATACATAAATATGTGTATACAAATATTAAAATATATAATTAATAGTATATTATAGTAATACTATTACTATCGCAGGTGCAAACATTAATAAGTGTATACTTTATTTACAAACACGAATACAGTAATGCGATGTGTCGACGCCCTACTTTACCGGGCGGACGTTAACATACTAGTGAACTTGCACAATGCACAGGCGTTATACGTGTTATACGTGTATTTTAGTTCTATTTCGATTATGTTTCATTCATGTTTACGGTGAAAACTGTAAAACGAACCTCTGTATTAATAATATCTTATTATTGGTTTGTATGTACATAATTTACGTTATAATTAGCGAATATTTGACTTTTACTTTATACTATATAGATGGGTGAATAAAAAACAATCACTCAATCACCTTTATTGAAGTTTGACATTCTTAAAAGTATATCATATGCTGCCTTGTGACTTATTTAGTAGTATTATCATTAGCAGTAGTGTATGTTTACATAATATATATATATATATATATATATATATATATATATATATATATATATATATAATTGTTATGTTTTATATATATATTTATTTTATATTAGTATTTTATCATCGAAACTTTACTATAAACATAGATACCTCGATTAGCTATTCATGCTTCTGTATCTACTCTGATATTATTATATTAGTATTATATTGTATTGTTATTATACTTTCCAGGAGTATATGGGTACTACGCTATACAGTAGTGCATGCATGTAGTACAAGTATGTAAACCCTCACAATAGTCTATGTAGATACATTAAAGTAATCAACGATATTAACGATCGTAACTCTTGTAATGACCTCGATCTTAACCTATAGTTTAGCTTATACTGACCGTACTGGTCAATACGCTGTACCGGAAGTGTCATGACGTAAGTTACGTAATAGCATTACGTAATCGGGTAGAGGACAGGACATGACATAATGGCGAACATTACACGGCATTGTTTATTAAACTTTTAAATATACCGGACGAACGAGAAAAAAATATTTGATTTACGAATACAAATACCTCCACAAATATAAATAGATAAATATAAAGTTTATTGTAATAAAACGAATCAAAACGACACGATACGAAAAAAATGTATAAAAAATCGCGATAATAAATAAACAACTAAATTACACGGGTCAATTGACATACCGATATATCTATGAATAACACATTCTAAACAAACAATACATCACAAACAATAGATATTAGTAGTGCACAGAATACACGTAACATAATCAAACGTTAATATAGTGTAGTTAGTAATAAGCGTACTGTCCTTGCATAACTACGTTGGGGTTATGCAATCGCTCGATAGCTTTAATGGTAATAGCGAGCTGCACCTGTACACATGTTGTATACAACATAATTAATAGACCACACATATAACACGGTGTGCTATTGTTGTTATTGTTATATGTTTAGATAACGGGGTGATGTGTTAGCGGGTCGTGAAATATTCGCTCTAGTTGACGTCGTAAAACAGGGTTTTTATTAGAAGTATTTTATTGAAGTATTTACATTTGTTATGTGAAGTCTTCAATTTATTGAGATATCTCTATCTAGTTCTTCTCTCTATATCGTGATTTCTCATACTATCTCGCGGCACCTCTCTAGGTATCTTCAACGCAGCATCGCTCCAGAGGAGACTGCGTACAGAGATGCTACAATGTTCATCAGTGATCGTACATTACCCCTCAATGATCACAAATCACAAAAAAAATAGTGTTGTTGTTCATTAATAATAATAATAATATTATTATTATTATTAATACTTATAATATCATTATCAATACCTATATAATGTTTAAAGTTAGTAGCATGTTATTTCTAAATATATATAAACATATATATTATAAATAGAAATTACTCTATGTTATACGATATACATATGTACGTGTTATATAATACCTATTGCTTACATCTAGTGGGGGTCAATATTGACCTGTATGGTCTAGTATTACGGCTATGTATCCGCATGCGTGTGTTTGTGTGGTGAGTGTATGTCTGCGTGTGTTTGTAAATATTGTGTATATGTACATATGCGTTGTGTTTGTTTATATCATCGATATACATAAAGTAGTATCGATATATTATCTTTATTTATATCGATGGTTTGTATGCGTGTGTTTGTGTGGTGAGTTTATGTCTGCGTGTGTTTGTAAATATTGTGTATATGTACATATGCGTTGTGTTTGTTTATATCATCGATATACATAAAGTAGTATCGATATATTATCTTTATTTATATCGATGGTTTGTATGCGTGTGTTTGCGTGGTGAGTGTATGTATGCGTGTGTTTGCGTGTATATAGTTTAATATGTTATGATTATGTATCTACGCATGTAATTAGTCGTATACATAAGGAACAATATATACATGAAATGCGTTAATAATGTGATTAATAATGTACAGTAAGTATACTAATGTTATATATATATATATATATATATATATACATGTTTGAAAATGGTTAACATGTTAAATCTGTCATTAATCACAATATGAATACACACATATATCCTTATATTCATACACTAAATCTTCATATATATATATATGCAATTATATTAGAACTATACTAAGAATATACGAAAAACTATTTATAAAATATTAAACTCTGAATATTCTACAAAAGATATATTTTGTATCAATCAATATATCCTCGATATAATAGACTATATAGGTGTAGCGATATTAGCAAATTATTATATGTATAGCAATAACTTCTACGACTATACGTACATTGTACATGTGTACTTGTTATTGTAGTGCCACTTCTATACTGATACGAATATGTCAATGTCAAGTCATGTGACCATACCTTAATGCTAAGTGTGAAGATATGTAGCAGATGTATGAGTCACATAGTGTGCCTGATTCTACAATAATATATTTAGCTATATATATATATATATATATATATAAATATACATATATAATCTAATAGTATATACTAGTATAACCAATAACCCGTACCGTCATAACACATTCCAGTATTGCAGGTAAGGTTTACAGAGAAACAAAATTCATACGTAATTATAATTTAAATAATTGAAACATTATTACTTAATCACACGAGCTAAAGTACGACATTTATGGTTTTACGACGTATATTGTACGACGGAAATATGGGGTAGTTTAGACCATAACTTAGCGAAAAGTATGCTTGCGAGTTACAGGCAGGATGCTGATGGTGTAGGGTAACACGATAGGGTTAGACAAAGGGATATATGCTATACATATATATATATATATATATATATATATATATATATATATATATATATATATATATATATATATGTGTGTGTGTATTTCATTTTTACGATCAATCCCCAAATTATTCCGCTCTGTAGATATAAGTTCAACGTTAAATAATCTTACTTATATATATATATATATATATATATATGTGTATATTTTCTATGATCAATCATATGATATGATGCATATATCAATAGAACACACCTATGTGTAGACATACCCGTGTGTGTACACACCTACTCACGTACATACACATACACCTACAGCGTATATGTGTTTGTTGTATCCATTATATTGCAGGTGTATTTCGTTAACGTTGTCGAAATCCTTAAAGCAAATAAAGTAAAGTAAATAATATATATATATATATATATATATATATATATACATATAGGAATATATACATGTGTAGGTGTGTGTGTATGTATGTGTAGGAGTATATTGAATATCGGGTATAGAACTTTCTAGAACTTATTTATGTATCGACATAGCGAAAGGCGGTGCTCTAATTAATGCCCCCAACCCCTCCCCATTATTCTATGGAACACACTCGATACCGGCCGATACCATAGAGTCTATACACACAGTACATGAGCGGCGCATGTGCGACACATTGTGCGTGGGTATCAACTGGTATGTGTGTTCACCGGTGTATGTATGTGAATGGTCAATAGTATTGACGACAATAGTTTAATGATTAAAGGTAACACACGGAATTATAATGTTGTTGGTATTTTTTATGATCCGCGCGACCTTTATAATGGATGGTCAAATATATGTATGGTGGCGATATCATGTCCTCTAATGGACACACGCGTAGTCTGCTATCGGGAGTAGGTCACCGGTGTTTCCGTTATTCTTTTAATCCGTTGTGTTTGATACACGACAAATAGGGTAAATATATATATATATATATATATATATATATATCCACATTGGTAAGTACATATATAGTAACATATATTAGATATTCAATGAATTTAGTTATTAAGTTATTAAAAGTGTGATATATATATATATATATATATAATATTTTATTAGATAACTAATTAATTCCTATTAACTATAGTATTTTTTATATATAAAACAATAACACGATGTGCATTAATTAATAAAATAATGATACACATTAACCGAAGGTTGATTACATATCGAATATACATTACATATCGGTATTTATTACATTTTCTATTAATTATATATTATATATTATATATTATAAACATTTTATGAGTTGTTATATATATATATATATATATATATATATATATTTATCATTACTAATATAAATACCCGATATTTTAACTGAATGTGGCTGTATTTTAATATCTGACCCGTATATATGCTCACGTATCTTAGTAAATGTGCAGAAAACACAATATAAATAGAATATAAACACAGAATACAATATGACGATAATCATAAAATAATAACTATATGATAAGGTATAATCACGTATAAGTTTAATGGAAACCTTGCGTGAATTAAGTGATCTAATAGATTGCGTAATAACACATTTATTCAGTTTAATATTACAGTTATATAACATCATATATATACTATGATATAATCCAATAGGTGTTATTCTCTCAAAAGTGGTATCTATATCAAATAAGTTGTATCCGAGATCTGTATTACTTAACAATTACGCAATAACAGTGAGGATATCGAGTAATGCTATTTCTGTAGAGTGACCGCCGCTTATACGTGCTACAATATATCGAGTAAGTTGTACATGCCCAACGTAAATACCCTATAGGTATACGCTCATAGTTACACCCTCTATGTGTTGAAATTAATACTAATACAATAAATAGTATTCGTATAGAATTTAAATAAACAATATTTAATGTATTATATTGTATTCTATGTACCTCTATTATGATTATATGATATATATATATATATATATATATATATATATATATATATATATATATATTATAGGTACACTACTCGGAAGCTCTTGCGGATCGTGAACCGATATAATATATTTTACAAGTAATGCTAAAGTAAACCTTATAGTTATATTTTGTAAGTATGTTAATATCAGATTTATATTATAATATGGTAATAACATATAAATATATATATATATATTGTATATATTTTTAAGAATAAATATAAATTATATATGTATAGGTGTTATAAATAATTAATAATAAATTATTAAATGTTTTATATTTAAATGATGATGATGATGATGATAAGGTTTATTAGCACTTATCATAAGTGTGGCCACCCCTCGTAGGTGCATATAACAATATAGAACGAAAACAATAAATAGATAAATAAATAAACAAAACGATAAAATAATATAATTTATAAAAATAGTAATATTGTATGATTAAATAAGTGAATATATTACATCGATGATATGTAAGCTTTGAGGTGTGTAATAAAGGATGGGTGTGAATGGATTGATCTAATAGAGGCAGGGAGGGAATTCCATAAGGATGGAACTATATAACTGAAGGCGCGTTTATGGTATTTCAGGTATGAGACACGAGGGAAAATTAGGGAAATGTTAGAATTTGATCGTAAGGAAGTCAGTGGGCGTCTAGGAGTTAGTAGGGAAGTCAAATAAGGAGGAGAAGTATAATATATTGCTTAATGAGCGAGTGATAGAAGGTGTAGGAGGGAACGTTTTTTTTGAGGGAACCAGTTGGATATAAGTTGGTGGGAGTCGGTAATGGAATGGTCAAATCGATTTATTGAGAAAATGGTTCGTATAGATGCACGAATTATACGATTTAAAGGGGATAATGAAGTATTAGGGAGATGATATAGTAGTGAAGAGCAGTAGTCGATACGATAGAGGACGAGTGCATTTATGAGGACAGTTGTAAGAGGGCGGGTTAAGTCTTTTCTTATACGACGAATTTTGAAGAGGTGGTAGTTAGCTGATTTAGATATATTAGCTATATGGGAATTTAGGGATAGGTTAGCATCCAAAGTAATTCCAAGATTTATAACAGATGATGAAGGGATGATGGGGAGACCGTCGATGATAACAGGTGGAAAATAATGATAGTTAGATGGGATATTTAGGAGTGCATATTTTGAAGAGTTGAGTAGAAGATTGTTAGATAGATATAGCCATGATCTTATAGTTGATGCACATTTATATAATTGTGAGTTATCTGGTAGTACATTGGAGTAATTTGGTAGGAAGGAATATAGTTGAATATCATCAGCGTAAATGTGATAGTGTACATCTGGAAATTGACCAATAATATAATGTATAAGGAGGATGTATATTGAGAAGAGGAAGGGGCCGAGAACAGATCCCTGGGGAACACCACAATGAAGAGTACGAGATTTTGTAGAGAAATTGCAAATTTTAACGGATGATGATCGATTTAATATATAGGATGAAAACCATTTTAGTACGGTTCCGCGTATACCAATCAATTCTAATCTTGAGATAAGAACTGAATGGCTTAAGGAATCGAAGGCACATGAGAGGTCTAATAATATAAGTTGGCAGGAGATATATGGAGATACTGTAGAGTACATATTGTTAAGTATTTGTTGTAGTGCAGTTTCAGTTGATTGTCCTCGTCTAAATGCACTCTGAAATATATCATATAATTTATTTTCAGCTATAAATCTATTTAATTGTATGGCAACAATTCGTTCCAGAATTTTGTTGATAAACGGAAGTTGTGAAATGGGGCGATAATTAGCAATTATATTAGGATCAAGTAAAGGTTTTTTGAGTATAGGTGTTATTATAGCATGCTTAAAGGAAGTTTGACAAATACCATCATTTAGGGAAATAATTATAATATCAAGAATATAGGGGGATAGAGTATAATTTAGTTTTTTAAAGGCGGCTAGGTTAATTGGGTCAGAAGAATGAGAAGAGGAAGACTTAGAAATAAGATTAGATATTGTGAAAATAGAAGGCATATAGAATTTAGAAAAATAGTATGGGATTGGTTTACTAATACATATGCACGGAATTGATCTAATTGGTAGGAGAGATGAAATAGAAGTGCAGGTGCGTTGAATTTTATCAGTAAAATGATTAGCGAATTCATAACATAATTCTTTTTTTTGCAATATTAGGTATATGAAGAATATTGATAGGCATTGTAGGAGAGAGAAGCTTACGAGCAAGGGCGAAAGAAGTACGGGGATTGGATGTGAGGTTATTTATTTTACTAATATAAAAGCAGACTTAGCTTTAGAGATTTCAGATTTATAGAATTTGCGATATGTAGAAAATATTAAGAGGTTACTAGAAGAGGGGTTACTGTGGAAGATTCGTTCGAGTTTACGTAGGTTGCGTTTGAAAGAAATAAGTTCGGAGGAAAACCATGGAGAGTTTGAATGGATATTAATAGTTCGAGTTTTTAGAGGGGCAATCAAGTAAGATAGAGTATAATTGAGTGAATCAATGTAACACGGCAATGAAAGGAGGATTAATTTAAGTTCCAAGGCACAACAATCATAAACAAGAGATCTGTAGTTTCTGTATGTGATGGATTTTTTTTCTATAGAGGTGGAGTAAGGAAGAACTAATTGACAAGTTATTAGAAAATGATCGGTAATTAAGTCAGATTTACAGCAATCAGTGATACACTGACAACTACTATGAGATCTACAAAAATTAGATCAAGTGTGTGACCAGCAATATGAGTAGGGAAAGTTATAAATTGATGTAGAGAGAGAGAGTCAGTAAGATTTTTAAATGTGGAATAGGGATGTATATTTGATTCAAAGTGGTAGTTAAAGTCACCTAGAATAAATTTATGGTTATTGTTAGATAGTGGAGTATCAGTTATATAGTCATAAAATTCATTATAGAAGGTGGTATAGTCTTGTTTTGGAGGTCGATACATTATAGTAAAGGAGTTGACAGTATTCATAAAATTTAAAGAGGCTGTCAGGCAATCATTATAAGAGAAGGAAGAGTAGATAATAGTAGGAGATGGTAGGTCAGAGTGAACTAATATACCAACTACTCCACCTCGGCCTTTAATACGAGGTGAAATAAATAGAGAGTATCCAATATCATGGAAGAGAGAGAATATATCGGAGTCATCTGGCGATATCCATGTTTCAGTAATAGCAACTAATTTAATTTTAGAATATTTCAGGTAGGATAATAGTAATAGTGAATTAGATCTAAGGGACCTAATATTAATTAGTGACAAGCTAACTGAGAGTCATGTACTATTGTTAGATTGTAAGGGTGAGGATAAGTGATCGTAGTTTCTTGGGAGAGTAATGGGTCAGTAGTATTTTGGGAGGGTAATGGGTCAATTATAGATTCAGAGGGTAAAAGATCAGTAGTAATTAGGGAGGATAAGGGGTCAGTAGTGGTTTGTGAGGGTGAGGGTTCAGTAGCGTTTTGGGATAATACGGGGTCAGTAATGATTTGGGAGGGTAAGCAGTCGGTAGTGATTTGGGATGGATTCAATCTAGTCGAGGTATTGGGTTTAGAAGATAAGTAAGTTTCATAGGATAGCTTCCATTTAGAAATATCTGAGGGTAATATTGGTATTGATGAGTGGAACCATTCATTATGTTTATTAGGGGTTTTTAATTCGTGCGTTTTAGTCAGATTATTGAAGTATATACCATATGGTTTATAATTTGGGGGAGTAAGTTTGTTAATGTAGGCATGGTAGATAATTCTACCTCTTATTCTCGTATCAAAGGGAATATTATTGCGATTAAATAAATGGGCAAATTTTGAGTTTTTCCTAGCAATCAAAAATCTTTGGAAAAATATTTTGACGATAGAGGAATTTATGAGATATATTTGGGTAGAATGGTTTGTAAATGTTGCCTTAGTAATATATTTAGCTGGTATGTCAAGATGGTTAATCAGGGTATTTATAAACTCGGTATTTAATTCAGTAGATTTTAGATGCATGATTATAAGGGAGTTTTCATTAAGTAAGTTATTAAGTTGTGACACGCGGGAATATGTAGCGGTGAATGAATAATTATGATGATAAGGAATGTGTGAGGGAAAGGGGTACAGTGAGGATGATGGTTTATAATTATAAGCAATAGGTTGAGATAACTTGATTGATTTGGGGTTGAAAGGTAGTTGGTGGTGAGTAATAGTAGAGGGTGAATTATGATATATTGTAGGATTGACGGATATGCGAGGGGGGAGGTTTTAATATTGAGTATTTTGGGATAAGGGAGATGGAACATAGCAAGGCTAATGATGAGGGGGAGGTAGTATGGGATTAGGTTTGGTATTGCATTCGGAGATAACGGAGGCAGGCTTAGTATTGTTATTAGAAGTAGGAAGTTTGTGAGGGCTAGTGAGGGGTTTGATTAAAAGCCAATTAGGGCAGGAGAAGGAGAAATTAGTCGAATTAAAAATAGAAATTGCATAAACAGGAGGGGTGTTGTTTAAGTGAGTCCATGATCTAGATATTATGGATGAAGGATGGAGACAACTATAATGGAAACTAGAGGGGCATGTTTTACAGGTGAGATAATACTCTATAGTAGGAAGAGTGCAGTGGGTACAATGTGAATTCATGTTTAATAATAGTATAATATAATATAATACAATATAATATAATATTAGAGTGTATATATACAAAAACTAGTTTTGGTAGAAATGTCGATAGAGAAGAGGGGCACCACGTTGAGTATAGGGTATTTGAGATCACGAGATGAGTTCCGAGGTAGCGACGATGACGAGGGTCTACTTGAATGTATATTCTGACTCAGGTGCAGCGGACCAACTTAGATGTAAACGATCAACTCAGGAAGGATGTATCAGCACGGTGGAAATCCGATAAAATATAACAAAGTATATATATCTATCTATATGGAAATAGGAGGCAGGAAAACGTATAATATAAAATATACAGTATCTCACCTTAGGATAGTCGTAGGTAGTCCAACTACCCAAGCATAGAGTCCCAGAGGATGTCTCCGAGAGTATTTTCAATACAATTATAGTTCGGTTAAGTTATAAATGTCAACTTAAGTGTATAATCTATTGAAAATAAATAAATACTGTGTATGAAATCTATATAAATATAGTTCACTATAAATGTAATTTTATGAATGAAAATATAAATGTGTATTTAAATGTTCTAGATATTGAACATTACTTGAATAAATGTCGTTATGCAATTTATCGCAATCAGGATAAAATTTAAACTTATAGAGATAGTTGCAATACTCTGTCCATTTTTTTATTCTGAAATTATCATCAGTAAGCTGTATACAATTTTTTTCTTCGATGATTATCGTTTTTCTAGGTTTCGAATTGGTGATCAACTTTAGCGTACTGAATGATATTTTACTATATATTCCCATTTTTAAATATTTATTAATTAACTTGCACTGCGAACTTTACCAATTAATATTTGCTCATCGAATACCTCTAAGTATCATATTAGGTATCCGTCTGTCTTCTTCGGCATGTTCTTCACTTTAATATTTAATTGTCATCAAGCTTCTTCTTGCGCCGCATATATTACAATATCGTCTGTAAGCCAAGTTTTTTCTTAAATTTGTACTTTACTGTGATGTATTGAGTTGTCTCAAGTGATTGTCATAAACAGTTGAGTATATCCTTCATTATTAGATAGTTCATCTATGTTAACGGAACCAGTTTATTTTATTTTTACTGATTTATCTATTTTTTTACTTTTAACTTCAAATTGTATTCTACTATTCATACTACTTTGCTATATCCGTAGCTTTAACTTCATGTTACATACAACTAAATCATGATTACTATTAATATCTGCCCCGGATAGGTTTTAGTTATAGCTTTATGTATGCTAGGTTTAAAACGCTGATCAGTTAAAATGTAGTCAATTTAATTATGATTCATACCACTAGGACAGTTCCATGTATATTTTCGTGAGTTATTTTATTGGTGTAGTGTATATGCCAGCAAGAAAGTATGATTGATTTAAAAAGTATATTACCTCTTTGGTTATATTAACATAGTGCAAATCTGCCTACAACAATACTCCAGTTATCATGCGAGTCTCCTGCAACTGCTTTCCAATCAACTTGAATAATAATGAAGTTTTCTGTATGTACTTTAGCCATGGTTAACTCTATTTCCTCATACCATTTTTCAATTGCTTCGTCTTCATTTTAACTAGTTGGAACATACATTTGTATGATTGTTAAATTCATTGGATGGGATCATTAATGATATGATTTTGCTAGAGAATTCTGTATAGTTTATCTATAGTCAGCTCATACCTCATAATAACAGCAACTCTATGTTGATGGAATTTTTGCTGTCCACTTTACACTATCTTATGACCTTCATTAATAAGAAGTTCATATTATTTCCATATCGGTTCTGCTAAACCAATGATGTCTGATGTATAGCGATGTAGCTCCCACGTTAGTTCCCGACTCTTTTAATTGTGCGGACCTTCTATGTATCTATGGTCGTGATGGCAGTTTAATTCTCTTCTTTTTGCCTCCTTTGATACAGTTATTGTTGTTATTACTATTGTTTATGTCGTTTTTCTCAATATTTTATTTAATAACTCCAATTGATATATATATATATATATATATATATACTTATTTTAGAATTTTACATACAGGTTGCTTGGTGATTGAAATTGGCTATAGACGTTTTTTTTACTTGTACCTACATAGTTATAATATCCCTTCGAAGTACCTATCATATTAAAGAAGATATAGTATATTACGATCAAAAGTATACTTTCATATATTTCATATACACAATTATACACGATAATTATTCTAATTATTATAGATATTATGTTAATATCTATTTTTATGGACCGGACGGGGATTGAACCCGCGTACTTCTGCAGAACAAGCATGCTTGTGTGTCTGACGCTTTAACCAACTGATCGACATATACAGTTATTAATTATCTCTAACTATTTCATATAAAAGGTAGTCTATTACAATTAATAAGTAAATTTAAGCTATATTTATGTACTATAGTATATTGTATTATTATACATATAAAACTTATATAAAACATTAATAATGGCCCGGATGAGGATTGATCGGGTATCATAATGCTTGTGTGTCTGAAGCATTACCCAACAGAGCCAAATATACAGTTTTAAAATATGTATATTTATTAAATAGATTGGAGTGAAATTTGAAATAATTATGGCGATCTGGTTATGACTCGCGATAGTGATGTAACGTTATACGTGAATTATTGACATTATTGAACTCCACATATAACGTTACATCACTATCACGAGTCATAACCAGATCACCATAATTATTACAAATTTCACTCCAACCTACATTGTATAACTACACATATATATACACATCGTGTATATTTGTATATTATTGTATATTTGTACACATATATTTATGTATGTTTATGTATATGTGTCTTTAAATTATAATATCAACTTGTATCTCTCATGTGATATACCTGATATATGAGGCATCCTGTAACCGAGTTTCAGTCTATTTCATATTATAAATATTATATATATAGTATAATTTTAATATTATATTTATATATATACATATATATATATATATATATATATATATATATAAATATATATATATATATATATATATATATATATATATAAATATATATGACGTATACAAGTATGAACGCTTATAATTGTATGATTATATTTATATTATTTGTAACTACATTACTATTTAATTATTTGTTATATTTGTTTTTTATTCTATATATATATATATATATATGTATTAAACGATCATCATAATTTCCATTCATGTGTTTACTTTTATGTTGTAGCACGAGTGACCCGCCACCTCATTAGTAATTATTATTACCTTTATATTATGTTTGAAATAGATGTTATTAGTATAATAAATAATAAATATAATAGATAGATAGTGTTGATATTAAATCAAATGATGAACCATACATCTGTTATAAACATATAATTATACATAGTGTGCCGTAACATTGTTGTTATCACGAGGGTATCTACTATGGTTAAGTATATATACAGCAAACAGGCGCATATACAGGCACACATCACACATTAAATATCATCATTATTCGCAAGCCTTCATTAATGATCCATTCATGAATCATGGAGGATATATACTTATTGCGTAATTTAATGCAGTGAGTTATTATAATTAAGATAACGAAATTAAGCAACATTGCATTGTTTGACACTGTTGTACTAGGCTACTAGGTGTTGTATTATATCCGCTTTCGTTCAGTTTTAGCTATCGAAGCTGTTTTAACACCATATCTATTACAAATATCCTACTAGGAATACTATCTATTACAATCATACTATTAGACATAGTAAGATATATGGATATTACAAATTTGCTGATGTCTACCGTATATTTAGTAGATATTATCTATTGTATTGATAACTTAAACATCGGTTTTAATATGGTTTTGTACTCCGAAATATAATCATTTCAGTTGTAAATATCTATTTCAATGATTTATTGTTGATATTTAACTTATGTATTTGTAAGTATAGGACACAATCACAGTTCATAATCCCATATAATATAACACAACTATTAGCTAATATCATATAATGGTATATGTCCTAACATTTCATTTCCTTGATATTATTATTAAACTGCATACAACAACAAACTAAATATAATATTACTTATTATATAAACCATGTTATATAATGCTATTTCTGATGAAAATAATAACCTACATACTATTTATATATTATGTTTACATATTGAATTGAATTGAATTTTTTATTTAAACACCAATATAGCGGGTGCCCTCTTTGGTGTATAAAATAATGAAAAATAATAGAAACAATCGAATAGAAAATACAAAATAACAAAAATTAAATTTAAATTAACTTAGATATACAGATCAAATAAAGCGTATACAATAATAAATTAAGAAGTGTTTAAATAATGTTTTAGTTTCTTTCTGAAACAATATAAGGATCTTCCGTAAGTCATACGGTAGGACGTTCCATATGCGAGAAACAGCGGAGGAGAATGCGCGATTACTAAATCCGTTAAATAAAGTATTGATCTCCAACAGAATTGCATCAGATGTTCGAATCTGCTTCAGTATGCAACGACGAATCTGCTTCAGTTGATTATGTATAGGCAGGCTTACCTATGAATATAGATTTATGAGCTAAACAGATTGTCTTATTTTCCCACGAATACTCTACATATGATCATAAATATTGTAGTACATGTATTACAATATGTAATACTATACTCTGTAGTACTATGTGTATTACTATATGTAGTATTATATGCTGTACTATATATGCGCTTAATATGTGCACATAGTTACATACGATTACATGATACATCTATATCTATATCTATACATTCAGCGTGTATTATAAACTACTATAGTAATGTACTCTATATAGTTTAGTGAAATTATCGTATTGCATTATGGGTAATGTTTATATTTATAAATTAATATATTGATCTAGTGACTTTAAGGGTAGTATACTATTGACTATAGTATATATATATATATATATATATATATATATATATATATATATGCTAAAGACCAAGTTAACAGTATACTTTCTATGTGAAAACCACAGAATGTAAATTATTGACAAGTTACCATTATAGAAGATATAGATCAGACGTGTTGTGTGCATGTATATAACATATATGTATGCAGGTATATGACTAATAACTCGCGACCTTCAAATCTAGGTTAAAGCAGCCTCCAATAGCTGCGATATCATCACTCATGTGACCTCTAATAGCGTATATAACCTTGAGAATATCGTACGACATAATGGAGACAATATGAGCCTATAGTTCTATAGTGTATGGGTGCTACAATATCGGCTCTATCTGTATGTGTAAGCCCTATTCACTATAGTATCATTATCATCACGTGATACACACGGATTACAATGGTAGGGCAGCATTTAATCAGTTATTTAAAGTGACGTCACACTATCTTAATGACTTATGCTGTGATACATATATATCTCTTTATGTTACCTGGATATAATCTAATCATACATAGGTATATAGTATAATAGTAATATAATTATATATGTGTGCGAGTACATTATAATAACAATATATACAGAACAGTACTTAAATATATAGTTCAATAAAAACGCTAGTTCTATTTCTAATCAATTATGCAACATTATGAAAACAATGTCATGGATACATATGAATGCAGGTTATGTTTATCTATTGACAATTAAACAGACTGATATATCAGTACAGCGCTATAGGTACGTTTATATCAATAATGCATAACATCACACTCATAGATACAGACATATAGGTACACTATAGATACACCTATAGATGCATACATACACACATAAATATAGATAAATACACATACACATATATATATATATATATATATATATATATATATATATATATATATATCTAATAGAATAGAATAGGTATTCATTGAGTAAAGTAATTTTTATTATTTTCTTCTTTCTTTTTTCATGTTATTTTGTTTGCTTTCTATTTTCTTCAGTTTTATACTAACAGGTTTATTGATATCACTTTTAATAACTACCATTATTAAGTATAGTTGGTATATGTAACGTATATATTTATATATATATATATATTATATATATGTGTGCGTATACACATTATACATAATACAGTCATATTAATAAACAGCATGCATATGTGAATTTAATGCATTTAAGCAAACGTTTACGAATAGAAAATATCTAATACATAAGTAATTGATAAATACATAAATATAAACTTAGATGAAATAGACAAATATATAATTGTAATTTTATAGTTTAACATAGTTCGCATTTTAATGTAAAACTCTTGCTTTATATATAATAAAAAGTAATTTTTAAATAATATATACCTATAACTGAATTGAGCCAGTTTAACATATGAGAAGTTAAAATGTAATATTTAAACAATAAAACATAGATACTTGTTTTTACATAGTATACAATAGTATATATATATATATATATATATATATTATACTATAATGCATTTATATCGAACATTATTTAGTAAATAACATTATTTTTACTATATATGCTATTATTAATATTATGCTATTTAATAATTTATATAATTTAGATAGTAACTTCATGGGCTATTATAATAAATAATTAAACATAATTAATAATTAAAAGATAACTAATATTAGTATTATATATAATAATTAAAACATAATTAATAATCAAAATATAATTAATAATTAAAATATAATTAATAATTAAAACATAATTATTAATTAAAATATAATTAATCATTTAAAAAATGTTGTATAGATTAATAATATTAACAACAGAATTAATAATGGGATTTCATTCACGATCATAATTAAACTTGAACAGCAATAACAATAATTAATAATGAATGTACACCTGTAATATATATTAATAGATGCGCGAAAGTGACTCAATAATAGCTATGACGTCATCGAGCGTACTTAGTACACGTAATGATTACATAATACGTAGTAATAAAGACGTAGTGTAATAATCGGTAATGAGTGCTAGTATTTGCGAATTTGATTTACGTACGTTTTTATTTGTATTTAATACACTTACAATTACAATTACATATATAATAACATACGCATTATATATGAAGTTAATTGTGTATATATGATTAACTTTTGCGGTCGTTCTGGTGTATTCTACACTTAAATAACGCATTGGCGATGATTTTAATTGCCTGAAGACTATTTCGTTTATCTTCCACGTCGGCAGAATTACATCCGGGATACTAGAAGTTGAACCCCTCTGAGATAAGTGACTAACTATTACGTAACTAGGGTGGTTAAGGTCAAACACGATACGAGAGAAGATATCAGATAATATGATGATGACATATATAATATATAATATATAACACTATATATTGTATCTTAAATAATTGAGTATACATAAATGATCGGCTCTTGTTAAAATAATGGATGCCTTAACATGAGAGCGTTTCAAAAGACATTTAGAGACATATGGTTATAATTGAAAACTATATCTAAATCCCTGGATGTTATAAAAGGACTCCACCAAAATAACAATAACAATAACAATAACAATAACAATATTACATGTGATGATCTGACATAGCATTTACAGAATTACATATTATCGATATCCAAATGTTATTATAATGAGCTATAGATACACGTAAACATTGTTATAACTAATAATTTATATTAATAGTAGCCTATTTAAAATATAATATAATATTTACTTGTTGAGGTTTATAATTCCTTATATTATAATTAAATATTCATCGAATAATAATTGAATTATGTAATAGTATTATAAAACTTCCAATGACTTCACTATCATGTGTTGTAAGTTGACTACTTTACCACATATTATGAGGTTAATCCTAAGTAGAAAATCGGTTTTAACAAATGATTTAGTGGTGAAGAGGGGCGGCATTATTACGAATTCACCTGTTATTCTAAGGCGGTCTATCTAATAATCTATTTGTGGTGGCTTCATCTCTACATCACTAGTTTCTGAACACTCGTGATCTCGTAATCGCTGTACCCTAGAGTTATATAACGTTAGGTAATACATGATGACTGTGCAGATTGTAAAGTTAACAACACGTATAGTGATGTAGTGGCAGTGATTATAGGGTATAGCAGGTACCGTTATAGAGTGGCAGTATACACCTGTATATATCATATATACCGGCAGGCCTGGATGGATGTATACTATACACTGTATAGTAAGGTACAATGAGAGGTACCTAGTAATGGCGGTATTATATCAACGAATCGGAGTAGCATCGATGTATTGTATGCGTGTGCGTGTATCGATAAGCGCGTGTGATGTATAGGTGAATAATATGTGTGTATATATATATTATAATTTTAGTTTTGTCACTAAATTTATTGTGAAATAATTCAATATATATTTATATATATATATACATGTAGACACTCGTGGATATGCCTATAACATAATATGTGATATGTCATCGTGTATAAGCTCATCACTATAGTCTCTGTAGGTTAACTAAACAGATGCGCACACACATACTTATACTGCGACGCACACGCGTACACATGTATAGAGAATACTGCGCAGTGTGTTAACTACCAGTAGTGGTACACTCGTACCTAACACTAACAGTGGGTAAGTGGACTACCCTAGTGAGTGAATACCGCACTATGAGTTACGTAATAATTAGTGCGTATACTATCTGTGTATGTATCGCCTAACAAACCACCTCATTATATATATATATATCACCTAGAAGAATTCTTCTCGGTACTTAAGTGTATAAGATAGGTAAATAGGTATACAGTATAGTACAATAAAAACAACAAAACAATACGAAGTGAATATGAATATATTGAATACAATAATATAAAAATCATAATAATAAATAAACGATTGATTTACACTGGACGATTAAAATAAAATAGGCTTTATTAAAAGAAAAATTATTTAAGAAATATTATATTTTACAGTGATGTTATAGTGATGTTATCTTATCATATTTTGAGATACAATTAACCTTTTGATTAACAAGTAAATATACACACTGTTAAAAATAGGGTACAGCTAGTGCCTTTTTCAGGGTGCAAGTAGTGTCCCCATAGCCATACCCTAATTAGGGTACAATTTTAATAAATACGATCTACTGATCGTACCCTAAAAGTACCCTAAAAATGATCAAACTATACCCTAAAGAATTGTAGCTGGTTGTACTCTAATTATAAGATACCGTGTAACCTAATGCAACTGCATGATATGTACCATAATTGAAGTGCATGATATGTAAATATATTAATCACTTACCCTTATTTAACACATATGTACCCTACAAATATATATATATATATATATATATATATATATATATATATCTATATATATATATATATATTTCTCCAAACATATTACAATGCGGCATCGTCGATGTTGCGAACTCAATAAATAAATGCAAGATCGGAAGACACCAGTTATACTTCTCTTTTAATAATCTTTAATATGCACTATTAACATTTTAATATTGTTCTCATATATTAAAGTGGATTTACAAATTAAGATTAAAGATTAAAAATTTAAATTTGTTAATTCATTCGAATATTCAATCGGTAACGATTTTTAATAACATTAGATTCATACAATGAGATTCATGGTTACCAGTAATCTCGTACGAGGTAACTTCGTACGACTTATTAAATTTATTTTAATTTATTTCATAATTATACATTTATTATATGAATATATATATATAACTTATTTTATCGAGAGATGAGGTGCTCAGATAGGGCTAACTCCGATAGGGCTAATTCAGATAGGGATAACTCCGATAGTGCTAACTCAAATAGGGTTAATTCAGATAGAGCTAACACCGATAGATCTAATTAAGATAGGGCTAACTACAATATATCTAATTCAGATAGGTCTAACTACAATAGGGCTAATTCAGATAGGGATAATTCAGATAGGGCTAACTTCGATAGGGCTAACTACGATAGGACTAATTCAGATAGGGCTAACTCCTCCGTATTACTGGTAACCATGAATCTTAAACACAATATTATCTACCTTAAATAGCAACACGTGTTGCCAGCTAATCCTACTTGATCTCTCATCTGATACCCTGGACCATAACATATTAATCTCGCGACTTACTTTAATGGATATATCTGGCTTAGCATTAACATGGTTTACTTCATATCTGATTAACAGAAATATCTCTATTATGATTGACAAATCTTACTCGCCTCTTTCTCCTCTTAACTACGGTATTCCCCAAGGATCCGTTCTATGTCCATCCCTCTTTTCTATTTATATCCGCCCTATTGCTGATTTAATTAAGACATTTCCAAATATTCACTACCATATTTTTGCTGATGATATTCAACTATTTACTTTTTTCCCTATAAATTCTCATAATACCATTAACTCTGAATTAATCGAGTGTGCTAACTCCATAAGATTATGGCTCCTCTCCAATAAACTACTAATTAATTCCTCTAAGACTACTGTACTCAACATATCTACTTCTGAAAATTCCTTTTCAAACTTTACTCTAAATAACATAATTATTTCTCCTTCTCATTCCTCCAAAAACCTAGGATTAGTATTTGATGACAAATTATCATTTAAGAATCATATATCATCCATTACAAAATCCTACAACTTTCATCTCTTCAGAATTAAAAAAATACGGACATAACTTTCCAGAAACCTTACTAAAACTCTAATTAATGCTCTTGTACTTTCCCGAATTGACTACTGTTATTCCCTAATGAATTTACTTCCTGCTAAAGCTACTGCTCCACTTAATCGGATTATCCGTTCCTCAATACGTACTACTTACTGTTCAACTCGACTGGATCACTATACTACAACATCTCATCAATCATCTCGTATGTGGCTACCCTTCTCCCTCATGTGTAAATTACGTATACTATCTATAATCCATAAATCAATATATTCTTTCACCCCTAGCTATATCTCTGATCTAATTAAAAACGTACTATATTATCTTCTCTTCGTTATCAAAATGCTCCTCTACTTATCTCCCATAACTCTAGTAAAACTTCCCTAACTTCTAGAGCTTTTAAAAATTCCGGTCCAACCCTATGGAATTCCCTCCCTCCTACCATTCGTTCTATTAGATCCCACAAAAAAATTATAAATCTTACTTCTTCTTTTCTCTCTACCCATAATCATTAAATCATCCAACTTATTATTTGTGTCCGTGTTATATTAAATGTATATCATTATTAAATTGTTATTGTATTATTATTATCTTATTATTATATTACACTATACTATATCAATGCAGTCTGTAGTATACAACATTACACCATATCAATGCAGACTGTTGTACATAATAGTTCTTTATATTATTTAGTATTGTTTTCCATGGTATATTGAATGTATATTATTATTAAATTATTATCGTATTACTATTATTTTATTATTATTTTCTTCCCGCACGAGCGAAGGGGTCAACATGACCCTATTTTAGTGATTAATAAACTTAATATCATTATCATCATCATCATATATTATATATATATCATACATTATATATATATATATATATTATAGTAAATATGTGTTCGCGGATCACATATATGCTATTATACGTAAAGGTTGCAACTGGCATACGTTAGTTATTGTAAGTATACAAAGTATAAGTATATATTTTTATATATATTATGAAATCACATAATAAGCACACAACTAAAGCTAACGGGTATATTTATAAATATAAACCATTAATGATCATATTATTAATAATTATATATATATAGCTACGACAATGTTAATTAATATTCATCATTATTTGTATCACTTTGTGTACTAGAGTATATACTCTATAATATAGAGTATATATAGAGTCTATATAATACTTAATATGTATTGTACAACATAAATACATGGTTGTATACAATATAGCGATTAACTTGACATTTCACTTTTCGTACATCAATGACGTTAATACAATTATATTAATATTGAATATTATAGTATTGTATAGTATATATAATATGTTCAGACATCCTACTATTAATAAATATAGAAAACATCCTATATATTATTACTAATTTAATTATAAAATAAATCTATCAATTTATATTCATTTATTATAATATATATATATATATATATATATATATATTCAATTTATAATCTAATTAGCTTAAGCTTCCATGAATATATATATATATATATATATATATATATATATATATATATATATATGTATATATATATATATATAGGTACATATACATCTATAGCCTATAGGCTATAATCTATATATATATATAACAATATGATTATACATTATGAAGAAGGTACAATAAACTAACATAGTAAGCGACAGTCAATCAACACAATTATATTATAGATAACAACACGTGCTAAGTATGCTAACTAATTTCACTGTCTGCCTACCTATATCTGTAATAATTTATATTCATAACTAAAACATATCTCTTTATAATTTCATGTGAATAATTGTTTTACTATATCTATTCAAAAATATTAGTTAATGTGTTTTACCTTTTTTTATCGTTTTTTATCGTTTGTTATGTTTATGTTCAGTGTTATTGTTCGAGTTTTATTATTTATTTTTATTAGGCGCTCGATTGCTCTGGCACAATTATTATTTAAATAATTACATTAAATCAAAAATTATATTCTTTTATATGATATTTTTATTCCAATATTAAAGACTCTATATTTAAATTAAAAGTAGGTTATCTCCTAAATCTATTATTATTGTTACACTTTTAATAATGGTATAATTGTATCCGAAATTATTTACATGCTGAATAATTATTATATAATAACTATTATTATATACTTACATATATATAATATATATAGTTGGTTTATAAATATATATATATATATATATATAGATAGTTTATTGAGTGTTAAATTCACATAAAATGACATAATAAAAATTGTATAAGAGACAATAATTGAGAAAAAATAATGATGATTTACACATGCTAGTTAAACTAAAATAACAATTTATAGAATATTAACATGGTAAGTACGTGATTAGTTAATAATTAGTATACATAGTAGGTGGTGTACTCTAGATGATTTGTATTCTACGATGATTAACTCTCTGGGAATAAAGCGACCAATTCCTATGTCATGGTAATATTCTACAACCAGTAGAATGTAAACTGATACCCATACTCCAAATTAAAATATAAAGCATCTTTCAGAGTTATTCTATAAATACTGATCTAAACTAACTAATATAATAAGTATATTCATCCTATATATAATAAAACAATACAACTTTTAACAATGTTAAAAAACATAAAGATAAATAAAGATGTATGAGTCAAATATGACCATAATAATAATAATAATAATAATAATAGTACTATGGGTATATTTTATTAATAATATATAATAAGTGAAATACGTTTTAATGCGTCACGGAAACCGAATATTACTTAATATAACATCGGTGAACAGTGCATTCGAATCGGTCGATACACTATTGCCAAAGTAATCACATATTAATTCGTTCTACACATAATTATTTCTTAATTTGTGTGTAGACCCTCAACATTTATTACTGATTAAGTTAAATATATTGACAGGAACGATATCCACAACGTAATTCAATATATGTTATGTTAAGAACATATATTTTACCAATCCACGAAGTGATAATTTAACATTTAGAAAAATAAACCTATCGGTGTAAGAATAATTGGAAATATTACATCTAGCAAATAATTGTTTAGTGAAATATTTTTTAATATTTGCAATGTGGTTTTAAGTAGTGATATACAACAGAAAAGGCTTCCAAACTGAATAATCAGATTAAATTCATGGATGTACATCAATATATATATATATATATATATATATATATTTATTAGTAATTACAAATTTGAATAATATGTCAGTGATTTATTAAAAATATTATTAATATTAATATTAAACTCATATAATCACAAAATAGAATACACAAATCTTTAAAACTAGATTGTAACTTACAATTTGTAAGTATATCCGCATATAAATACAGTACGATTAATTGTAAATGTAGTCACGGATGAATGAATTTCTTATTAGTTACAATCGTAATGCATAAGGAAGCATTAATGTTAACAATCATATAACATGATTGAACGTCTACACCATCCCTGTTAGTGCACCGAGCTCAGTGTACCGTACACACCCTAGTGCATACGATAAACTCCATGCGTAGTGTATTATAGTATATGTAGTTAAGCTTTACAGTATCGCTATATCTCGCTATCTCTCGCGCACTTACACTAAACCTATACACACGATACAATAATAAACTAATAAAAGTAATAGCACATTAACGTTACCAATAAAATAATAAAGGACGGTTATTATATCATTAGAGATGTAACGTGTACTGATCATACGACTAGTAATAGCACTGATCATACGACTAGTAATAGCACTGATCATACGACTAGTAACGTGTACTGATCATACTACTAGTAATAGCACTGATCATATGACTAGTAATAGCACTGATCATATGACTAGTAATAGCACTGATCATACGACTAGTAATAGCACTGATCATATGACTAGTAATAGCACTGATCATACTACTAGTAATAGCACTGATCATACTACTAGTAATAGCACTGATCATACGACTAGTAATAGCACTGATCATACGACTAGTAATAGCACTGATCATACGACTAGTAATAGCACTGATCATATGACTAGTAATAGCGCTGATCATATGACTAGTAACGTGTACTGATCATACGACTAGTAATAGCACTGATCATACGACTAGTAATAGCACTGATCATACGACTAGTAATAGCACTGATCATACGACTAGTAATAGCACTGATCATACGACTAGTAATAGCACTGATTATACGACTAGTAATAGCACTGGTCATATGACTAGTAATAGCACTGATCATACGACTAGTAATAGCACTGATCATACGACTAGTAATAGCACTGATCATATGACTAGTAATAGCACTGATCATATGACTAGTAATAGCACTGATCATACGACTAGTAATAGCACTGATCATACGACTAGTAATAGCACTGATCATACGACTAGTAATAGCACTGATCATACTACTAGTAATAGCACTGATCATATGACTAGTAATAGCACTGATCATACGACTAGTAATAGCACTGATCATACGACTAAAGGGGCGTGTACGACGTACACATGTATTACGTTAGGGTGGGGGTTACTTGTAGATCATGGAGTGTATTAACGATACGACAACTGTACGAACACTGTACGACGTACGGTGTACGTCACATGATCTACAATTAGCGCCCCTAACGTAATATACGGATATTTAAAGGGGTACCCGACGGAACAAACTAAGCACATATCGTATAGTAGGCGCGTTACTCATCAGTCCTGCGCATTATATTAATGTATATCTTCATTATAGTATCTTATATATAGTAC
Organism: Osedax fenrisi; assembly: GCA_964019155.1. NCBI lineage: Eukaryota > Metazoa > Annelida > Polychaeta > Sabellida > Siboglinidae > Osedax > Osedax fenrisi. Next base: position 5,975,581 of record OZ025244.1, on the reverse strand, counting down.
ACGTATATATATATATATATATATATATATATATATATATATATATATATATATATATATATATATGTATGTGTGTATATGATAATAAACAACGTTTAATAGCCGTTTAACCTATACAAGATGCAATGTTGTACACTGTTAACCAAGTAGTAGTCGTAGTGGACATTATATAGTAGTCACTCTATAGAACACACACACACACACGCATGCATACACACACGTACGAGAGGTATACGTTCATCAATGACATCAGCCCCGCTTGTAAATCATTGCTATAGCTTACTTATAAGTTATAAGTAACACGTTATCTATCGGTGTGTGTTAATAGTAAGACAGGTGGACAGGTGGTCAGGTGGACTGATGGAATGGTGATCAGATGGACAGTCAGTTTATTCATTGCATAGATAACATTATAGGTGGGGAAATGGGTATTTTACATATGAACATCTATGCATCTTACTATGCTAGTAACCACACCCTGAGTTAATTAATGCGTATCAGATGATGATGATGATACTGATGATGATACTGACGATGATGATACTGGCGATGATGATACTGATGATAATGATGATGGATTAGATGAAGAAGAAGATGATGTAGATGATGAAGAATGTGTGTGAAATGATAATGAAGGTGATGAAATGATATACGGAGAATGTTACATCGACATATCAGCCATAGTTACTAACTATAGTTATATATATATATATATATATATATATATATATATATATACTAACCATAGTTATATATATATATATATAATACTCTATAGAGTATTCATATATAATTGTAAATATAATAATATACAATTACTATTTTAATATACACTATATATATATATATATATATATATATATATATATACAATATATTAGGTATGTGTTTGTATTATATACCCTAAAATACGTTTTGTTTATAACGTACCACAGTAACACATTCCCATATGTATGCTTATACAAACTCAGTTTGTACGTTGCTAAAACTTTTCGACATCCCATCCCAACGTAACATAGTACACTAATATAATAGTACTCCATGCATGGTACCATATTCCAACAATCCCAACGTACAAATGTTCCATAGTAACATAGTACCATAGTATCATCCATCAATATAGAGAGGGTTTATTCAGGTATGCTTGTAAATGTAAACGCAGATGGGAATTTGGTACGTTGGTATGTTAAAAAAGCACCAACGTCCCAACGGTCCATCTGTATGCTTATACATGTAAATGCAGATAGGATGTTGGGACTATGGTACTCTGGTACTATGTTACCTTGGGACTGTGGTACTATGGTAATATGGTACGTTGATATGTTGTGTTTTGTGTAACATACCAACGTACCAATGTACCATAGTACCATCAGCTTTTACATGTATATGTATACAGATCGGACTGTGGTACTGTGGTACGTTACACAAAACACACCCTAATATAGCGATGTATATGTACACATATCATATATGATATATCATATATCATATATGTATGCATTTACCATGTCATAACATGGTATACACAGCGTTTATATAAGCTAAATAAAATGTAGAAGTCACAATTGAAACCATCTCTAGTTTTGTTCGAAACCAATAAGAATATTACCATTGTAGTTGTGTATGGTAGTTGTACATGTATTATAAAACTGTACTTTCTCACGTTTATGTATATACTACTGTACGTGGTTAGGAAATACAGCGGCGTGGGGTAATACAGTAGGGGTAACCCCATAGGGTAGTAAGGATTTCGTAGTAACCTAGAACGTGCACGTATTCATATTTTAGAGTAACCATGCAATATTCGTGTAGACCTACACAACATAATTGATATGCGAATAGGAGAGGTTTTTATTTTATATACTATTACATGCATTGCTCGTAAATATATATATATATGCTATGATCTGTACACATATATGTATATGTCTGTTTATTTATGCATCCGTATATCATATACAAATAATAAATCTTATAACAATACAAGTACACGTATTATAATTATGTAACGAACGCACGTTATTCATACACACTTTATTTATCATATTTATTACGTTCTAGCCGTTAATAAATAATGTATTGTAAAGTTTTATTTATATTTAAATAAATATTAAATACTTTCTAAGAGTTTTTTCACGATGAAGGTCAATTCACTTAAACTGTGTTAATGGTTTAGATGAATAAATATAATTTATTAATACTATTATATATAAATAATTATATAGTGTGTGTATAATATATATATATATATATATATATATATATATATATATATATATATATATATATATATATATATATATATATATATTATTATTATCATTATTATTATCAGATTTAGGAAATGCCAAGGTAATTGTAGAAGCAGTGTTGCTTATCGAGACAATTACCCCTTTATTAACATGATAAGTTTCATTATAGATAATAGTTATGAATAAATAATAATTTTATAATATTATAAGATAAGATAAGATATATTTTATTATTGCATTCATTGCAAGAGATAAAAAAAAACAATAAAAGAACAAATAAAATGTTCAGAAGATTTTCGAGGTATTTAACCATATGACTTCCTGTTTACATATATATGATACAAATAAATAAAATATATAATAAAATAAAATATTTAATAAAATATAATGAAACTTATCATGTAACCAAATGTAATCATGTAATAATATAAATAAATGATAAAAGTATAAAATTAAAAGCTAACAAATACATCAAGTATTAAATAATCTAAATTAAAATAAAAATATAAAATAAATATATAAAATATATTATAAACAACATATATATATATATATATATATATATATATATATATATACAATATATACATTATATATATATACTATATATATACATGAATTATCGATATTATATATAATGTATCGATATTATGTAATTAAATAATTAACATATGTTAATAACTATTATAATTATATAATTATAAATAATAATATATAATTAAATAATACACTAAGTTATCTATTAATTTGGTTTTTATTATTTATATAGTTTTTATAATGGATATAATTGTTATTTATAATATATGCGTAATACAAATACACGTAAACATATATACATACAAAAATACACACACACACCTATATATATATATATATATATATATATATATATATATATATATATATATATATATATATATGTATGTGTGTGTGTATGTGTTACATCATATTAACTCTTTACAACACGAATCACCTTATATACATACACTAAAGATTATATTATATGCGATTTAACTAAAATTGGTCTAAATAATATAACAGTTCAACGAGTTCAACTCAATTAAAATATAAAAATGGAGTATCACCTAGTATACCAGTCAATCGTGGAGTAAAACAAGGTGACCCAATGTCTCCCGCTCTTTTTAACTCCATTATAGATTATGTAACTGATAATATGCCAGGTAGTATTAATTTACAAGGAAATAGTACAATAAGCCATATGGCATTTTCAGATGATCTGGTTTTATTTGCGAAAGATGATGTAATGATGCAAGATCAAGTTGATCATGTTTTATTTAGACTAGCTCAATGTGGGTTAAACGTTAACAAATCAAAATGCGCTACATTGAATATAATTATTAACCCAAAGAAAAAACAATGGATATATAACCCATATAGTTTTATATCTATTGATAATTCTACAATTAAAGCGCTAAATATAGAAGACACTTATAGATATCTTGGCGCTAGGCGCTTTGGATAATAAAAATAATTCAATTAATGATGACCTCACATCGAAACTCTTGGCAATATCTAAATCTACTCTAAAACCCCAACAAAAATTGTTTATGCTCAAAAATCATCTAATTCCAAGTATGCTTCATACCTTGACTTTCTCTAACGTATATTTAAATTCATTAACAACGATGGATAGAAGTATTCGGGCGTTCGTCAGACGTTGGCTTCGACTACCTTCAGATACTTCACTCGGTGTATTCTACGTACCTAGTAGTGTCGGTGGGATAGCTATCACTCGTTTTTTTCTGGCAATACCGGTGCTGCGGCTAAAAAGGATTTCATCCATTAGAAGGAATGATGACACTATTATTCAAACTCTTCCCGATAGCGTTATTCTAAAATGGTCTACACCTCGAGTATACGATAAATACACGTTTATTGATAACACATCCATAAATAAATATCATTCAATATATTTATTTAATTCTGTCGATAGCAAGGGTTTAGAATTAGGTACGCATAGTCCTTTTATTAATAATTGGATAACTTCTCCTATAAAGATGTTTTCTGGTCGCGATTTTGTAGATATGGTAAAGCTAAAGCACGGTCTACTGTATACACATTACAGATGTAAACGTATGTTTCCAAGTTTAAATACAAACTGTTTAAGGCGAGGGTGTAATTATAAATATGACTGCCTAAATCATATTATGCAGACCTGTAGATTTAATTATAATAACATTATTCACAGGCATAATTATGTTAACGCTCTTTTAATTACTCTACTTAATAAGTACAAATTTACAACTATACTGGAACCACACATACGAACACAACTTGGCTTACGCAAACCTGACTTACTGGCTTACCGAAATGACATTTTTTATATTATAGATACGCAAATCTCAACTGATACAATAGATACCGATACTAATTACCGACACAAAACTGACTACTATAACAAACCTGAAATACTCTCCTACGCAAAACAACTTACTGGTGCAAAGCAGGCTAAACTAAGTGCCTCTTGTTGGAACTGGCGTGGTATACCCTCATCCCTAACGTTTAAAGACCTATATTCGTTAGGCCCGAGGAAGCATGTTATTACGCTACTCAGTATTCGTGTCATGACAGGCAGTCTAAATATTTATCGCAAATACTGCTGCAATGGATTATTGTAAAATCCTTAATTACCTGGCCTATCCCTTGCCTACTTCGTCATATTTTTATTAATATGTTTTCGCTAATAAATGGGATAATTGGCTCTGGTTATTAACTAACCATTGTCCGAAAAAAAAATATATATATATATATATGTATGTGTGTGTGTGTGTGTATGTGTTACATCATATTAACTCTTTACAACACAAATCACCTTATATACATACACTAAAGATTATATTATATACAATGAATACGTAATTATAAATTATCGTTATTTATAATTAATTATTAAAAGGCACTGTCTAACAATTGTAAATCAACATTAAAGTGTGAACATAACTCGTTTACTCTACCGATATATCATACATTAGGCTGTCTTAGTATTACGTAAGTTAAGTAATGTACAGCTAGTCTGATAGTTACGTAATAATGTGTGGTATCCCGTATAGTTGAAGGTACCCTGCACATGCGCTAATCGTAACGTACCAATCACAATTAACTAATTATGTATTGGATGACCTAACAACTTCAAAAGCAGGCACTAATTACGTTTACTATCGGTAATGTATTATATGCTATGCGTAATAGCCTATGACTCATAGCCTATGACTAATATGTGATAGTTGTATGCAGCCATACTATATTATACTTAACTATATAGGTAGCTAGTATACGTATTGTTAATAATCTAATGTAATCAGACAATTAATATTATATACGACTTGTAACTATTAATAATATGTTATATATGTTATATACAATGTTGATTGATTGATTGATTGATCGATGCGTATTTAAAAATAAATAAATAATAACCGATTATAATAATCGTACTATATTATAGTAACTATATACAAATGCAAATAAAAATAGATAATAAAAGTAGATGTACATATTACAATAGTTACATATTACGTGAAATAACATAACTAAAGTAACAATAACAAATAAGATAGTTTTACAGGTTTTCACTTGAGATCACTTTTTGGATTTATTTATGGCTAGATTTATACCTTATATAGGTTGAAGTGAATTATATTGATTATGTCCAATTATAGATCATTACTTTTTGAGGAACGGATAATAGAGATAGATAGAAGATGATAAGCATGATTTCTAAGAAATGAAAGGGAAAATAGATGTAATAGAATAATAAAAATATAGGAAGGTCAAGTAGAACACAGTATGCGATAATAGGAGGTAGGTATGCTAAATAGTTAAATAATAGTTAAATCCTATGTTAAATGGATATCTGGGAGTTAAGTGTTAATGAAGTTGAGGAAAGATCTTGAATAACTAGGTCATATGAGCTATTATACTACATATATAGGTAAAACGGGAAAGTAACCGAATACGAAACTCTCGGTATCTCATAAACCATAAATCCTTCAAAAAAATGTTTAATGAATAATTATAATTATAATTATATAAATAGTCTAAATAAGTATGTTTATTTTTTAATTTATTCAAAATAGTGCTGATATATCCAATAAACTAATTGTTGTATTACTTTTTAAATTTATGAAAAATATGTCAACTTAAAACCTTCTAAAGAATATACAAATATATTGATATCAAAATAACAATATATTAATAAAACTAAAGCATTCTAATCATTATATACATAATTGCTATATTTGTTATCACATATTAATTAATTTATACGCATATTTCTAGAGGTAATATAAATCCCTAACAAGGACACTCTAGATATCTTAATATAGACACCCTATAACTAATTAGCGCTCAGTGTGTTAACAATTCTGATTTTTATAAACAAAAATCGCTTTCGTTATAGTATTAATACCTTCGATGAAGCTACATCTAAAAATGTTATTATTTTGATACTTAAATTGAATTATGAATTCATAAAATAATAAAATGTAAGTATCAAAATAATAACAAATTAAATTATATTAAATTATAACATAACATTAATTATAAATAATGTAATTTTAATTCATCTGATTGGTTCATCAACAATAACTAGGTTAACAAGTGATGTATATAGGGTATCCGTATTATAACACAGGGTGTCCGTATTCGAACATGTGTACCGAATACGGACACTCCTGTTATCTATGGAATTAAAATATTAAATAAAATTTTAAAATCACAATAATATCTAAATTATAATTATTGTATACATAATATTAATATATTGTAATTTTTGAAAATAAATATTAAGTCATCATATGTTATGACTATTTATTGTTAATGTGTCCGTATTAGGTTACTTTACCATATTAAGGATTGCCAAAATAATACATTTTTATAGGGGAGGTAGGATAAACGATATAAGCTAATATTGGTAAATTGTGATGAATACATACGCCATAATTCAATGTAATTATCTAGTTTTCTAGTGAGATTTATAGACCTTATTAATAATAATAATAATAATAATATTTATTGGAAGAATTTTAATTTTATTTTCTGTTAAATTACAATGCTATTTATATAATGTTTTTTTATAAAGGGCTTCAAAATAATATACATATGTTCAGTTATTTTTGCCCATCAAATTTATTTTCATATGTTATTAATTCTGAAAATGTGATATTTATTAGTGACACCGTTTAGTGATAGCATTAATATAATGAATGAATGAAATAGTAGAATCAAAAATAGTGCCTAATTCGGTTGATATTTTTATAAATGAAATTATGTCTAATATATTTACAATTAGGAATATAAATATAAATTAATATCTATAAATATAAATTAATATCTATAAATATAAAGTAATATCTATAAATATAGTATACTAACTATAGTAATTATATTAATAACCTACAATCAAACTCAATATTATATAGGTAACATATATGTAATTAAAATTAATAAAATAATTTAATAATGTAACACGATATGTATTATTTATTATTATTATTAAATAGTTTATTGACTAACAAAACATTATATGTTTATCGGCGTCATATATAATAAAATAAAAATAAACAAAAAATAATAGTAAAGAACGAAAACTAGAACAATACATAATAACGAGAACAATGATATTAAATGGAATTACAAATAAAGAAAATATTTATATAATTTACGTTTAAATAATGATCAGATTTAGTTATACGTATATCAGTTGGTAATAAGTTCCAATATTTTGGTGCTGCAACAGCAAATGCTGCTTCAGAAAATCTCGTAGAAGTAATTGGTTGGTGTAGAACCATTGTGGATCCAGAGCGGCGAGGTCGGGAGTCGGAACGAATTGAAATTAACGTAGCGAGATATTCGGGAATAGATCGGTAAATGGCTCTTTGCGTTATGTACAGGAGACGAAACTTGCATTGAGAATGAAACGGAAGCCAACCAAGAGAAATCATCAGAGATGTAATCGAAACATCCATACGACGTTTGAGCTTGTACAGTATTCTAACCGCACGACGTTGAATATTTTCAAATCTGTGCATTAAATAAAGTGGGAGAGTAGTATATAATGAGCAACAATAACGAAGTCTACTGAATACAAGGGAGTCGAGTAAACACTTCGTTAAGTTATAAGTAAGTTTATTACGTGTCTTTCTAATATTGTAAAGATAATAGTTAGCTATACGAATTACATTTGTTATTTGCAACGATACATTGAACTTGTTATCAAAGGTAATACCTAGTGTAGTCACTGATTCGGAAATAGGAAGGGAGCGTAAAAAAGGATGGGATATAGTTAAAGGGGAAGAGGATCTAGATAAAATAATGGTATTAGTTTTAGCCATATTTAATGATAATGAGTTAGTGGAGAACCATGTAATTAATTCAGTAATGCAGTTATAAATAGTTAATTGAATAGATTCAGTGTTACATGATGGTGGGAAGGACGTATAAATTTGCAAATCATCTGCATAAAGATGATAATGTAGATGAGGATATTTAAGAAATATTGATCTAATAGGTAATATATAGATTATGAATAAAATGGGCCCGATTACGGAGCCTTGCGGAACACCGTATTCGTTAGTAAATGGGTGTGATAAAGAAGAATTAATTTTAACAGAAGAATTTCTATTTGAGACAAAGGACATGAACCAGTTGAGTACTTGACCATTAATTCCTATCTCACGCAGTCGATACGAAAGAATAATAAGATTAAGAGAGTCAAAAGCGCACGATAAATCTAGTATAATAAGATAACATGGGAATTTGGTGTCAAGAGATAAAAGAATGTCACTGAAAATAAGGTTGAGGGCAGTTTCTGTGCTGCGGTGTGGGAGATAAGCACTTTGAAAACAATCAGCAATATTGTTTGTAGTTATATAATGTATTAACTGGGTTGAAACAACTCGTTCTAAAGTCTTTGATATTGACGAGAGTTGGGATATTGGTCTGTAGTTAGTCAAGTTTGAGTGATCTAAAGTCGGTTTTTTAAGTAGTGGGGTAATATACGAGTGTTTCATCGATTGTGGAACAGTAGAAGTAATAAGAGATACATTGATAATATTAGTAATCAAACCAATTATATAGGGAGAAATGGAACGAAGTAAGACCAATGGAACAGGATCTAAAGGGGAGTGAGATTTGAGGGAAGTCACTAATGAAAGAACAAATGCCTGAGATGGAAGGGTAAAACAAGACCAATGATTTGAAGAGGTAATGAAAGTAACATCAAATAGTGCGACATCAAATATTGGGAGAGAATTGATAACATTAGATATATTTCGTTGAAAGAAATTGGAAAAAGCATTGCACAGATAGGAGTCAGAATGATCAGGAAGGCGTCTATTCTGATCTCGACCGATTAATTTAAATGAAAGTTGAAATGCTTGTTTGGAAGACATACCAAAGTTATTTAACTTATCAGTAAAGTAGGAGGATTTTAATGTGATAAGTTTAGTCCTATAGAGTGAACGGCATACTTTGAAATATTTAATATCAGATTCAAGGTTAGATACTTGATATCTATTTTGGAGTTTTCTAAGTGTTCGACGTATGTTTACTAGTTCATTGTTAAACCAAGGTGATTTGGAAAATGATCGATTAATGGATTTAATGAAAGGAGCAAATATTTCAAGAGAATTTGAGATAGCAGCATTAAAATTGTCGTAAAGAGAGTCAACTACGAGCAACGACTGAGGATTATCAAGTTGTGAAAATATAGAATTTACAAATGAAGGAATGTTAATAGCAGATATCTTCCTAAAAGAACGCTCTGGTCGGGGAGAGGTAGATGGTGGTAATATCAACTCAAACGTAACTACAAAGTGATCAGAAATTAGAAAACTTTGAGAAGGAGATGAAACAATGTCACATGAAGATGGTGATATAACTAGATCAATGCAATTACCATTCGTATTAGTGGGAAAAAGTATATGTTGCGTGAGAGAGAACTCATTGATCAAACTTTTTAAAGATTATGCAGCAGGATAAGATCTATTATATTGTATGTTGAAATCGCCAAGAATTATAGTGTTATCTGAAGAGATCGATTCAAAAATAGATGTTAGATCAACTAAAAATGCAGTGATACTAGAAGAAGGAGGACGGTAAATTAGAACAAAATATATTGTACAAGAAGATGGAAACTTAAGATTGCAGATCATCATTTCACACGATGAGAAAGACGGAATGGTAGTGGAGACCAGTTTCAATTTAGATGAGTAAATTAATGCAAGACCACCACCACGACAAGGAATAGATCTATTAGCAATAGTTATATTATACCCTTGAGGTATTAGTTGTGATGATAGAGCAGTGTCTTTATCAGTCAGCCAGGTTTCTGTAATTTCCGTTATAAGACATTTTGAATCAATAATAGATTGAGCTATAATATCAACTTTATTACGAACAGATCTCGAATTAATTAATTGAAATAAATACTTATAATCATTATGATAACAAAGTCAATCAGAGGGAGAAGAGCCTTTTTTGGATTTCAGATAATTTTCATATGAATTTGACCATTGAAGGAATTCATTTACATCAGGGATATATGGATTTGATTTCCAATCGATACCATATGTTTCCGAGTTACTTGTATTAATCAAATTACGAAGTTGATAAGAAAGACTGCGCATATTAAGTACACACTTAAATTTCGTCAGAGAAGATTTAGAAGCGTGGAAGTAAATACGTCCAATTTTCATTATATCACTGGCAATGAAAGGACGAATGAATAATGATTTGAAATCAGTTGGTTGAAGATCAGATCTAGAGTTAATTAAACTATAAATTATGCATGATGAAGATACTACTAGATTAGCACAGTGAGAAATGAATGAGTAATCTGTAATGGTATTAGAATCGAGTTCTAGTTGTTTGAATAGTGATTTAATGTATGTAAGATTTCTATTGTCAGGTGAAATATGCTCAATAACAACCGAGGGTTGAGAAGAGCATGACAAAATCTTAGGAGTTGGTTTAGTAACGGTAGGTTTATGCGTCGGTAATGTTGATTTAACGATATCACTAAAAGATTTAGAGGTAGTTTTATTTAATGTATCTGGAAGTGAGGATAAGGCGGATGAAATATTATTAAGAATAGTTGAAGTGTTTGACTTCATAGTGTGAGATGATTTTTTAAATGAAATTATTTCTGAATTCATTATGTCAAGTTTTTGATTAATATTTGTAGTAATATTAGTAAGGTAATCAAGTTTATCATCATTGGTATTAAATTTAGGGTTAGTTAATTCAGTAATATTTTCAGTTGGTTTAAATATACACGATTCACATATAAATTTAAAGTGTTGCGAAGATAGAATATAAATCGCATATTTCGACTGGGAAATATTCGTATAATCATTTGGTAGTATATAAGTATTATACAAACATTCAAAGTGAATTGAATATCCACAAGCGCATTTAATACATTTAGTATTTAATGGTTTTGTGCATGAATTACAATCCATTATATTGTATGATATGATTTAAAGAAAGAAATCACTGAAGCGAAACGTTCAGAAAATCAATAAAACAAAACAATACAATTATAAATATCAGTATAAAATACTTACATATATATATACATATATATATATATATAGATACAGCTAAATATGTGTATATATATTCACATAGATACACACATACATAAACATAAATATATATATGTATTGATTAATAAAGTTAATATAAGCACACAGGCAATATAATTATAAATATTAAATAAATATAAGATACGTGATAAATAGTAACTAAACTCAAGGTACCGACGGTTTAAAGTGCGGGTAACCGACAACCAGAGCGAGCCAGGCACGGGAGATCCTCCTGGACGGGTACCGAGTAACACGTAAACGTTGACCAATTTATGAATGTATGATGAACGTACAGAAACGATGTAAATGCGTCACAATAATGTTGTAATATTTGTTATTGTAAAACAATGCGAATCAAATGAATAGAAAACACGACCGTTCACGGCGAGAGGCGAAAACAGAATGAATGGTATACATATACATATATACATATATGTATATATATACTCATTTATGAATTAATTATTTATGATTGATGTCTATATATCTTTCCCTTACAGGTAATGTCAGTTCGGATATTTTATTGCAAAAGTGATATAAATTAGTGATTATATTAAAATATATAAGGTTAATATTTATGTAATGATTGACCTTTTTACATAATAAAGAATAAACCTATTTAATACAAAATATAATTTACAATATTAATTATATTTCGTGAATTATATATAAATGTCATATAGTATACTATAGTAGTTTGTAATGTGCATATATAATATATACTATATATATTATATATATATTTATATATTTATATATATATATATATAATATATTATTTAATAGTTTGTGTGAAATATTAACTCATCTACAAGATTAATTTAATTCCTCTTTTCTTAGTCTACAATATATATATATATATATATATATATATATATATATATATATATATAGTATATATTATATACTACTATATTCGCATCAATTATAATTATTTTTTATTTATTTAATAATATATATCAAATATTCACGCTCGACTGGGTTTTATCAAGCTAATTAGTCTGGGTGCATATGCATTCATAATTTGTATAAATTATTTATTTCTTATATTAAGTCATAGAATTGTATTAAATATTAGGGGAAAGTAACCTAACACGGACACGTTAACAATAAATGGTCTTACAATTGAATGACTCATTATTTTTATTAAAAAATTACAATATATTAATATTATATGATTATAGATATTATTGTGATTTTAAAATTTTATTTAATCTTTTAATTCCATAAATAACGGGGGTATCCGTATTCGGTACCCATGTCCGAATAAGTACATACTGTGCTATAATACGCAAACCCTATATACGATTAGATAAACTAGGATACCTACATACTATTGATGAACCAATCAGATAAATGACAATTACATTATTTATAATTGAATTTACGAATTTAAAAATGTTATTATTTAGATACTTAACTTGTATTATTAATTAATAAAATAATAAATATTAATACATTAATTCCTAATTAAATTCGTAAAATCAATTATAAATAATGTAATTATAATTCGTAGTAATAATATTATAACACACGCAATTTTTATGATAATCAGAAACGTTCACATGCTGCGCGCTGATTGGTTATATGGTGTCCGTATTAAGACATCCTGAGTTTCCGTATTAGGAACTTATATGACCACTAGATATATGCTTATAAATTAATTAATATTTTATAACAAATATAGAAATTTTTTAATAATATAATGTTACATTTATATCGATATATTTATATATTTTTGAAAAGGTTTTAAGTTACAAATAATTTCATAAATTTAAAAACGTAATACAAAATCAGTTTATTGGATATATCAGCACTATTTTGAATAATTAAAAATAAAAAATACTTTTTTAGACTAGTTAATTAATTATGAATATTTTATTCATTACACATTTTTTTGTAGGATTTATTGTTTCTGAGATACCGAGAGTGTCCGTATTCCGTTACTTTCCTCTACTTTAATTATATGGCTAAGTCTACGTTTACTTAATAGACTAAGAGACTTAGTATATCTAAAGCGATCAATAACAGTATAGAAGAGAATAGCAAATAAATATTACTAATACTATGTATACTATATACTTTATACGAGGTTATAAATTTCAAGCGTTTTATTTATTTGTAAACTATACTACATTTATAGTTTATAAATATTATAGTTATATGTTTAGTACCTAGTATTACCTATATGTATAGTTATCTATGCAGAATATATATGTCATACGCACATTTATTAAATTACAATAAAGAATATTTCCTAACGAAGTTAAACTATTACACATAGTTAATAGTCATTACGAACTGTATAGGCTACTATATTTATATACATTATATAAATATGATTTTATTATTTTCTTCAAATATAACTATTATTAATTCATTATAAAAAATGGCAGGATATAAGACAATGCATATTATTTTATTATATTGGTATCGTAAATATATTAAAATAGATTTTATAGAGTACCTAAAATTTAACTTAACCTACAAGTCTAAAAATAAATAAAATAATGAATTTAAATAGTTATGACGTAATCTGCTCGTTATATAATATAATCTCGCATGTGGCTAAATAATAATTAATATACTCAAGTAATTACCTGCATAATTCTATAATTATATTGTATATATTAATTTATTTAAAAATATATAGTCTGGGGTCGATGGCTTAATGGGACAACCAAAAGCTAGTAAGCCAGAGATCCCGGATTTGACTACAGGCAGTTCTTGTTTTTGGCTTGTGTTTATCAAGAACTTAATAAACGATATATTAAAACACAAGGAAAAAAAATGTTACTATTTTTATTGTATTGTCCGTGACCTCTCACAGTTATTTATAACATGTACAATTCTATGACTTCTTAAGGGGTCCATTTGTATCCGCTATTTGTATTGTATTCAATATATATATATATATATATATATATATATATGAGATTCAATAAATAAATATTAGTATTATTATTATTATTATTATATATACATATATATATGTACTGAGCCGTCCCAGTATCGACCAATAACTATGTCATCGATATTCTGTAGACTATTCCATAAAATGTTAGCACGAAGAATTGAAAACAAAAATTATATCATGCATATTTATTCTGATTGTTTAACTCAATTAAAATATAAAAATATAGTATCACCTAGTTACCAGTCAATCGTGGAGTAAAATAAGGTGACCAAATGTCTCTGGCTCTTTTTAATTCCATTATAGATTTTGTAACTGATAATATGCCAGGTAGTATTAATTTACAAGGAAATAGTATAAACTTCCAGGGAAACCCACATACAACATAAATGTCATGCTATAGTCCAACAAACGTGAGCGACGAACAGGATACAGAGAGCTTCTACACCTATTTAACATATTTTATCATACTTATTCAAAAACATAATACACTAATAATCTGAGAAGACTTCAATTCGCACCTCGGAAAATATGATGGCTACAAATATTCGTTACACATACCTACAAATCGTAATGGTAATATGCTACATAATTTTCTTCAAGAAAACAATTTATTATGTTTGAATACGCACCTCCAGAAAATATCAGGACAATTCTGACACACACTTCTTCAAAGTGTTTTAAGTCACAATTGATTTCCTAATCATAAATTAGAAAAATAGCGTTACAAATTGTAGAGTATACAATTCATGTATCAGCTTAGCATCTATTCATCGTATTATTTCATCCGAAATACGTCTTTGTCTGAGAGCAAATAAAATAAATTATGTAATAATAAACTTAATGATTAAACCAGACTTAAACACGATACCGATATCCGTTGTAACTTTGTAACCGAAGTGAAAAATAGATTTTCAACTTTGCAAGAAGTTGAAATAACCTCTTTATCTGCAAACACAAAATATAATAATTTTGTGAAAGCTTGCAAAGAAGCCTCTGCAAATGTAATTCCGTTAAAACAAAACTTAAAAAAGAGACTATCAAGGGAAACTTTAAATATCTGTCAGATACATATGTCAGATAGAGCATACAATTCATGTATCAGCTTAGCATCTATTCATCGTATTATTTCATCCGAAATACGTCTTTGTCTGAGAGCAAATAAAATAAATTATGTAATAATAAACTTAATGATTAAACCAGACTTAAACACGATACCGATATCCGTAGTAACTTTGTAACCGAAGTGAAAAATAGATTTTCAACTTTGCAAGAAGTTGAAATAACCTCTTTATCTGCAAACACAAAATATAATAATTTTGTGAAAGCTTGCAAAGAAGCCTCTGCAAATGTAATTCCGTTAAAACAAAACTTAAAAAAGAGACTATCAAGGGAAACTTTAAATATCTGTCAGATACATGAAATACTTCATCAGACAGCTGAAATTAAAAATAGAGATCCAACTCAAATAAATATCAAAAACCTCATAGAAGCTCAAAATCCACTCACAAACATGTATGAAAAAGAACAAGAGGAATATGTTACTCGAAATATTGATGTTAAAAAGAAACGTGTCAAAAACTGCCGAGCATGATCAACCTGGTAAGGTAAGGGTATATTTATTATAATACATTATATATTTTATTTTATATTGTAGATATAGACAATTATTTATATATTATTATTATAATATTTAAAATTTAACTTTAAATTCTTTGCAAAAATGATATTTCACTATTTAATAATATTGTGTATGATTCTTATATTTACAGAAATCTAAATTAATGACAATATATATATATATAAATCATTACTTTTACCTGTGAATAAATAATCTGTATATAGTCTATATAGCTTATCATCAAATCGTTGTTGTGGTATTATAAGTAGATACAAATTGTAGGCTAACACCTGATGCTTTTGCTTAAACCAATTTACTTCTACTAATTTAATAATTTTGAATTACTTTGTATAAAACTACTTAATTACATATTATGTGTAATGTATAAACCTTACTAATGCAATTGACAAATCTGAATATTTAGGATACTTGCTAATACACATACTATAGTATAATATAAATACACTAATAGATTGATTGACTAACCTATGATTGAACATGGTTCTGGTACTGTAATCATCTAATTCAAAATTACTTTAATTACATATATTGCATTTAAAATATCTTTTACATATTATTTATATCAACTAATAATATCATATTTAATCATTTCATTCCAATAATTATTATTGTTTTTAATATTGTGTCTGTTTGATTTTATTTTTTCAAAATGCATGATAGAGTTCATAAATATCTTTGTTTTTTACAAGATAAATTCAATACTTTACCTGCTATTAATACTACAATTTTGTTGATAATGTTATCACATATGCTATGTAATATATCTATAATATTTACATATCTTGATAAATATTTTGTCCAGACATCTGTACATATTAATATAATACAACCAAATTGAATAAAGTACTTACATATTTGTTATATTATATATAAACTATAGACTACTTATAACTTTAAAAATACCTATTTATTTTATATCATTATAAACAAATTTGGATTTATATCTAGTTAATTTATGTAAACAACTCTTAAAATATTATAAAAATACTGCAATTGCAATATACCTATACATATAAATAAATATGTATTAATAATACTAATAATACCAATTTATCTTAAGTAGTAAAGTTAATCAGGGATATCATTGTATTTTTCAAATAGAAAACAATGTTTGTTCATTAATTATCGTCAATCAAAATTGCAATATATTGTAACTGGAATGTCAGATGTTATTGGACCTTTACTCTTCTCTGTATGTATTAAAGAACCTACAAATACTATCATATACATTACAACCTTATATTCAATTACTATTTACTGAACGGTAAAATATATGTCTCTGATATAAGTTATATATGATATAAATGTGTATGATATATATTATAGGCTCTATATGAATACAAATATAGTAATTTGATTCATTTATTTATATAATATAAACAATTTAATTGATATCTATATAATCAATGATTATATAATATCTATAATCATTACAATATAAGTGTAGGTATATAGTATTAGCAAGTATTCAATTATTTGCGATCGTCATATCATTGGTCTTTGTGTTTGGGTTTAGATGTGAAGTTATCTTCATTAATCTGGTATCATTGCAGTTGATTCAGCTTCCTCATCTTTAACATTTCACCACTAAGCTTCCATTTTCTGGTCTCCACTTATTCCTGGTGTTCAGTACACGATTATTGTTTTATAAAATTACAAATAATAATATTTATAATATAAAGAATTAATTCAAAAAAAATATTCAATATCATTTTATATATCAATTATTCAAATTAAGATATATATCTTTACTAGTTTTGCTCACATGTGAATATGAATGTAACATTTACTATATAATGAATAGATAGAAATATTAATATTAAGAAATTAGATATATTTGTTTATCTGTATATAAAATCTATACAATTTTGAATAATAATAACTAGATATTTAAAAATAGATATAGATATGATAAGAGTTCTAGATTCAGGTAATACCTATTTCTACTCCTCTCAACATTATCTCAATAATACACCCAACCTGTTGTTAATATGCCAAAAGGTATGTTTTCTCATCGATCAATAGCCTAGGATATGTTGAGCTCTCCAGTCGCAGTGAGTCAGGAAAATCGGACCGGATAGAGGGTAGAGAATTTCCAAATTCTTATGCAATAGGCTGGTTTTGATCTAAAGGAAGGAAGGAAGCGATAATATTTGCAGAGCCAATATGTTATAATGGTGCATGGGAATATTGTAATATACTCAATATACCAAAGAAATTGAATATGCTTTAGTTTATATGTAATGTATATATATATATATATATTGATATATTTATATTATCATTATGTAATAACATATATGATAATATGGAAAATAGTTATTGAAGGCCATTACATATATTAATTCTAACCTTGATAATTTAACGTAGAAATTGAGTCCTTCTCCAAATAAGGGCGTATACACATAGATTTTATCCTATATATATATATATATATATATATATATATATATATATATATAAATTAATAATGATATTAGTATTAATAAATTATATACACTCAAATAATATGTGTTATAACTTTGATTACCAATATGCGAAATATACATTTGAAATCAAATAATTATTATATAAAATGTAAATAATTAAATGATAATTAATGATTAATAGATATACTATTAAAAAATAATTAAAAATTAATAAAAATATAATAAATCTACTATATAATAATATACTAAAACTCTAGTAATATAGTAATATACAAGAAACCTGGTAATCACGTGAATTTGATGTGGAGGTTCTTTATTATCCGCCCACTAAGCATTTCTGTCTTCTATTCGGTGACATTCTTCATGATACATCTCGACATAACCAGAACAGTATATGTGGTGTATGGCCATATATGTAGTGTCAACATATAGTTAGTAATGCGAGGTGGTGGTGGCTTATGGGAGAATAAGGATATTTGAGTCACGTTTTATAAAAACTTATTCTATATCAAAAATACTATAATTAAAAATCATATTATGAATTAAACATGTGTATTATATTATAATTAATAAATAGGATATATATTTCTTTCAAAATTTATCAGAAATATATGTATTCGTATATTAAAAAATAAAAAACTAGCTCAAATATCCTCAAATGATCCTCCTGATACCTAATTTATCAAATTAAATATGTATTGTATATTTAGAATATATTATTTTTAATATATATATTTTAAACTCCGACAGATCTGTTGATATATAAAATATATATTGGGGCAGTAGGCGTAATTTCAACATGTTTATGAAAAGTTTGTACAAACATAGTGGGTATGCCTTTATTATATTATACTATCTCTCCACATAGGTGTGGAGATATTCATGTGTACACATCACTATACCAGCATCATGTTTCATTAACTATTCTACTTGGACAGTATTATGAAGGCATCTATCGGATATAACTTTTCAATTATATTCAGTGTCAACCACAGTCATTGCTGGAATGTAATGGAGTCCGAAGAGTGTATGGTTAAATGTTTGACATGTTATTATTTCAATAGATGTACATCAATAGATACGTATCTGTCTTAAATATTGAACAATATTAAAATATGTTACTCATAATGTGAATCAGGTCATATAGGGAATTATATCATTATTAAGAGTAAAAATGATATGCTAAACTGCGAATTTGGACGAAATAAGATTTAAAAAATAAGGTTTAAAATCTGTAAAAAAAAGGTTGTTTACAATAGTTTAAATACATTTGTTCTGATTAAAGGATTTGTTACAGAATTTATGAAAATACTAAATAACTATTTTAAAGGGTCAAATTCAATGATTTAACAAGATAAAAAAAGAATGGCAACATTGAGGATTAACACTACATAATAAGTCACATGTAAAATTTCACCACATGACATAGACTGACCAGTTACACCTTCATGATCTGTGTGATGTATATTATATATATGGACAGAGAAGACGAAGATACATACTACTTTAGTACAAGGTAAATTAAATAAACTAATATGTTGATTGCATCATCGTTTAATTATTATCAAAACTAATACTAATACTCTATTTTTAGCTTTGAAAGAGATATGAATTCCAGTGATAAAAGATCTAAGAGGTAATATTATTTTATATTTAATAATTAAGCATAACTAATTTATTTAAATAATTTCTAGGATAAATTATAATTATTAAACTTACTTTTATCGATGATACACATATGCAATTTATACAAATATTGAATTTAAATTGTTAAAAATAGCTATTTGTATAGATAAAAATCATATTTTTATAGTAAATAAAATTAGTAATTTGTTGATAATCTTAGGTATATAGTAGACCATAACATTTCTATCATTTACATGTATACTTTCAAAGATATATTAGGAACTAAGTGTTATATTATTGATTTAATAATTAGGTATAAATAATAAATAAATGTAAAATAATAAAACATAGTTATAAATTATACGAAATATCATAAATTTAAAATAGAATATTTATATTTATATTATCATAAAGTATGTATATATTAATTCTAAAGTATATAAAATTGCTACATGAATATATATATATAATAATAACTAATCCCTAAATATTTATAATATCAATTCAGTGTTATAATTAATTAAAAATATCGTAATGCTTCATTAATAGTGAATTTGTATTGCAGATATACATTATGAATATTTATGAACTTCCAATGAAAAATGAAAAATGTGGTTTGAAAGAAAAGATATAATCAATACAGTAAAATAGAAAAGGAAAACAAGTATCGCGAGATAAAACCAGAATCAAATTACATTGAAAGGGAAATCAGAAAAATCAATAATCACGAAAGAATACTTAAAAAGTTGACCGAAGTAAATGATGAACAGGAAGAACTAGATGATTATGATCTGAAAGATATCATCCGCAGAAACATGCTTATCAAATCCATGTGGAAAAATCTTGTTTAAATGGATCTATGTATTAATTAATTGATCAATATTTATACAAAATAGTAAATAAACTAACTCAAATATATATCATATCTTAAATGTTATATTTATTAATTTAATAATTATGTATAAATAACCAATAAACTTAAAATTATAAAACATACTTATAAATTATACGAAATATCATAAATGTATTTATATTATCATAACTATATTATATATATATATATAATTATTTGAAATATATTTATAATATAGTTAATATTTATGTAATAATATTTATCTTATAGTGATGACATTTTGAATATGAAAACGGACGAAGAAACCGACTGATTTAATACAAGGTAAACTACATAAACTATATAAACTAATATATTATATAGGGAATATCCACCAATAACTCAGCTTACTAATATGTTTTCTATAAAACTGCATCTCATGATGTTCTAGTGAGTTATAATGTTGTATATTCTAACATTTATTTAATAATACAAGCACACAGGATATATATTTAATGTTATATTTAATATAAATATGTATATATTAAAATATATTATAATACATAAAATATTAGTATTCATATTATACAAATTTCATTTTTTACAGATATAATCCTGATTTACAATAAAATATAAATATATCTAACTATTGAGGTTTTAGATAATATTATTATATTTATTAATTATATAAATTATTATTATACACACTATATATTAGTATTATTTCTCAATTTTATTTCATTATTATTTAATATGTAGGGGATGAACAGGAGTAGCGGCCGAACATTTATATGCCTTAGAATACTTCTAATATATCGATAAATACTGAATTTTAATATCTTATTTTTTTGAATTAGCTAGAAATCATATAGTTCTAGAATACTGTGATTTCACTTTTATATATAAAGTATATTATTGAATAATATTAACGATTGTTTGGTCATTAAAAAAAAGCACTAACATAAAGTATACAGGAGTAGTGGCCGCTAGTACCAGAAAATGCAATAGGTGTCTCGTAATGTATTCGATTTAAATATTTTAAATTATTTAATTTGTATTTAAATTTTTTAAGATTATTAATTATATTTGTGATGCATACGCACCTTAATTAGGATATATTACCTATATTAATATTATATTAATATTAATATTATATTAAATATACAATATCATAACACATATTATAATAAATAACATATATTTCATTTTTATTATTGATTTAGGTTGTTAATTATTATTTATATTTTATAATGAAATTTATAGTTAATATTACATTGATAATCAAATGTGTTTGTTGATAAAAACATAATATAACGAAAATAATTAAACTATATATAATATATAATATAATATATAATATATATGTAACATATATGTTTAATTTTATATTACAAATATCCTATATATATATATATATATATATATATATATATATATATATATATATGTAACATAGGTTTCATTGATAGATTACAAATATTCAGATATATATAATGTATCATATTATTAATATTAAGTGGTGCATACGCAATTTTATAGAGAATTTCATAAAAATTGTTTCAAAAAAAAATATTATGGAATTTGAATATGTAAATGAGTTCTATATTACTCAATTTTCATTGGATATAAGGCGGTCACTACTGTCAAATTTTTTCGGCCACTACTATTGATTACATATGGTCTAGTATATGTATCATAAATGACTACCATTACATGTATATGAATGCATAAATACAAATTATGATAGATAAGCAATTATATTTTATAAATATGCAACAACAAATAAATATTTAATAAATATTCATTGTATAAAAGTGCTTTTCCAAATCATGTTTTTGTTCAAATTTTACAAAAAATTATTATGTAATAAATTAGAGTAATTAATTAATTATTAATAAAAAAAATGACTCTATATTATAGACATTTTGATTATCTAAATATTGTATATAGAACTTTTTATCATATCTAGCACCATTTCAGCGTTAATTAAAACGGCCACTACTCCTGCATCGGCCGCTACCCCTGTTCCTCCCCTATTAATTATATTAACTATTTATTAACTATATACATTATTATTATACATATATTAGTAAGCTTTGCCAATTTTGTACATTATCATTTAATATATTTATTAATTATATTATCTATTTAATAATTAAATATAAATAACCAATAAACTTAAAATTATAAAATGTACTTATAAATTATACGAAATATTATAAATGTATTTATGTTATCATAAATATATTATATATATATATATATAATTATTTGAAATATATTTATAATATAGTTAATATTTATGTAATAATATTTATCTTATAGTGATGACATTTTGAATATGAAAAGGGACTAAGAAACCGACAGATTTAATACAATGTAAACTACATAAACTAATAATTGTATTGCATTATTTTATAATTATTATTAATATAGATAAATAGTAATTATAATATTAATTCCGTCGTTATTAATTCTGTCACTATATTATATAAGAGATAATATGAAATGTTGATAAATATTGAATTTACATAAATAGCTATTCGTATAAATAAAAATCATATCTTTATTGTAAATAAAATTAGTAATTTTGTTTATAATCTTAGGTATAGAGACTTTTTAGTAGAAAATAAAATGTCTATCATTTACATGTAAACTTACAAAGATATATCATGCATTAAGTGTTATATTTTATTTAATAATTATGTATAAAAAATCAATAAACTTACAATTATAAAACATACTTATAAATTATACGAAATATCATAAATGTATTTATATTATTTATATATATAATAATTAGAAATACATTGTAATATAGTTAATATATATATATATATATATATATATATATATATATATATGTATTAATATTTATTTGTATAGTGATGCCATTATATATATGGACAGAGAAGACGAAGATACATACTACTTTAGTACAAGGTAAATTAAATAAACTAATATGTTGATTGCATCATCGTTTAATTATTATCAAAACTAATACTAATACTCTATTTTTAGCTTTAAAGAGATATGATGAATTCCAGTGATAAAAGATCTAAGAGGTAATATTATTTTATATTTAATAATTAAGCATAACTAATTTATTTAAATAATTTCTAGGATAAATTATAATTATTAAACTTACTTTTATCGATGATACACATATGCAATTTATACAAATATTGAATTTAAATTGCTAAAAATAGCTATTTGTATAGATAAAAATCATATTTTTATAGTAAATAAAATTAGTAATTTGTTGATAATCTTAGGTATATAGTAGACCATAACATTTCTATCATTTACATGTATACTTTCAAATATATATTAGGCACTAAGTGTTATATTATTGATTTAATAATTAGGTATAAATAATAAATAAACGTAAAATAATAAAACATAGTTATAAATTATACAAAATATCATAAATTTAAAATAGAATATTTATATTTATATTATCATAAAGTATGTATATATTAATTCTAAAGTATATAAAATTGCACATGAATATATATATATATAATAATAACTAATCCCTAAATATTTATAATATCAATTTAGTGTTATAATTAATTAAAAATATCGTAATGCTTCATTAATAGTGAATTTTTATTGCAGATATACATTATGAATATGTATGAATATCCAATGAAAAATGAAAAATGTGGTTTGAAAGAAAAGATATAATCAATACAGTAAAATAAAAAGGAAAACAAGTATCGCGAAATAAAACCAGAATCAAATTATATTGCATGGGAAATCAAACAAATCGATAACTATGAAACAATACTTAAAAAGTTGAGCGAAGTAAATGATGAACAGGAAGAACTAGATGATTGTGATCCGAAAGATATCATCCGAAGAAACATGCTTATCAAATCCATGTGGAAACATCTTGTGTAAATGGATCTATGTATTAATTGATCAATATTTATACAAAATAGTAAAATATCAACTTTCAAATATATATCATACCTTAAATGTTATATTTATTAATTTAATAATTATGTATAAATAACCAATAAACTTAAAATTATAAAACATACTTATAAATTATACGAAATATCATAAATGTATTTATATTATCATAACTATATTATATATATATATATATAATTATTTGAAATATATTTATAATATAGTTAATATTTATGTAATAATATTTATCTTATAGTGATGACATATTGAATATGAAAACGGACGAAGAAACTGACAGATTTAATACAAGGTAAACTACATAAACTAATAATTGTATTGCATCATTGTATAATTATTATTAATATTAATTATAATATGGTTATAACACTCCATTTTTAGCTTTGAAAGATATATTAATTCCGTCGTTATAACATCTAAGAGGTAATATTATTTTATATTTAATAATTATGTATAACTAATTTATTTAAATAATTTCACTGATAAATTACAATTATTAATTTATATTATCGATGATACACATATGAAATGTATACCAATATTGAATTTACATTGCTATAAATAGATATCCGTATACATTAAAATCATATCTTTATAGTAAACAAAATTAGTAATTTTGTCGATAATCTTATGTATAGTAGACTTTTTAGTAGACAATATTATTTTCTTGTATAGTCATAACAAATAAATATATATAAAAATAAAATTATTATAGTATAATAATACAAACATTAAATATAAAACTAATATGTATTAGTTATTTTATAATAATCTATAATACACAAATAATATATAAAACATAATACATTTTTCTAAACATAAACAAAAAACATATAACCTAGACTTAAAGCACCAGAAGACAAGAGGAGACACAAGTTGAATTAAAGAAATTAGGAACTCAACTAAACTCAAAGAATTTTTTAAATTTGCGATATAGTTCTCTGATAATTAAGTTATTCTGTTTGATAATTATATTATTAAATATATATATATATATATATATATATATATATATATATAATATATATAATATATAATATATAATATATTATTGAATAAAGTATATTCAATATAATATTGTAAAAATATAAAACACAGAATTATAGAATATATAATTATAAATATTATATTCGAATTTTTAATTAAATCGTATATTTAAATTCAAAATTCTATAGTAATTATTATCATTATTATAATTATAATTACAATTATAATTATGTATGTATTAATAATAATTATGAATATATAAATGTATACGCAATTACGCAATATATTTTCAAAATTATTTTGAACTGAAATTGTAGTTATTTAGAGAGATCGCACGATTATGTTTTAAAATCTGGGGATATACATATGAAAGTTTTAAATAAAATATATATATTTTAAATTCAAAATTGTATACTTATTATAATAATAATAATTATATTAAATATAATATTTGTCAATATAATATTTAATAATTATTATTAAAATTCAATTTAAATTGTATTTTAAATTGACTTTTAATCTAATAAACATGATACAGTAGTTATTTAATTATGTATATATATATTTATATAAATATACATGATATATTTAGTATACTAACATTATTCATAATGTAAGTAATTATGTCTTAATTTAATAATAACTAAAAAAAAGTATTGAAATTTGTATTAAATATCCGTTAAATATAATTAGGTCATTGGGGTCAATAATTTATTAATGTTAACAAAGATTGTTAGCAAAATGTTTATAATATATAATACCTTGGATAAGGATATAATATATAAATATATATATATATATTAATTAAAAATATATATTTTAAAATATTAACTTTATGTTTATATTAAAATATACAAAATGTGCAGATTTATAAATAAAAATTTCTGTAATTTTCATAAATATAATATATATCCATATATTTGACTAAAAAGTGACTTTTATACGTGGGCATTGAAAGTGGCGAAATTCCAAAAACGTATATAACGAAAATATATACGCCATATTTTAAAGTGTAATTTTAGTGACTATTTTATATAAAATAAAATGTATGTAATATATATATTGTTAAGTATGTCAATATTTATAAGATTGTGAAATTTCATAAAATGAAATCATATATTTAATGGTGTAATTATGCCGTGAAATAGAGATGCCCACGAATATGGCCATCTCTATTCGGTGGGCTCGAATAGTGGTTCTTAATGTACACGTGGCCATTGAAAGTGGTAGTCCTATATCTATATATATATATATATATATATATATATATATATATATATATATATATATATATATACATATTCTAAGGTAAGGGCGAATTGATGACGATAAGCTACACTTTTTTATACATAATCTAATAAATATACATAAATATAAAACATAATATCTGCATGATATATGATGATATATATAATGTATTTATTTAAAACAAATCATTACTAGTAATAATTTTATAATTTGTAATGTTCGAATAATATATATATGATATTATTAACATATATATTTAATTAAATTAATATGTATGAAGAAAATATACTTTTAATGTTATAAAATATACATTGAAAAATAAGTATTATAAATAAATATAAACATACATAATATCAATGTAATATTATATTATAATATTATAATATCTATACATATTTAATATAATGTACATATTTTGTTGTACATATGTGACCATAACTTTTGATTTAATTTCAAGCGCTATATTACTATACGTGTCTATAAAAGTTTGTGATCTAGGTACTTCATCCATTAGATATATATGCATATATTATATACATAGGAGTATACAAGTATATTATATTGCACTATAATTAACTAGACAATCATTAAATAACGTAATAATTACATTTAAAGTTACGACATTATTTTGGAAATAGTAATTATTATATGAAAAATACGTTTTTATAGTGAATTATACATACTAATAATGGTTATGTATCTTCGTAATCCATTTGTTTATAAAAAATATAAGGGGTTTAATGATATTAATTACTGACATTTGTGAAATAATCTAATTAATATTATTTAATAAATAAAATAGATTTATTGTAATATTTAAAATATATTTGTGTTATTTTAAAAATCAGGTCATATATGTCATGCTGGGTCACGGAACTTATTATTTAATTTAAATTAATCGAAGTGACGTGCAACCCTACACTCGCGCCCGGGCTTTGGTCATAGAGCTAGAGAGAAAATGTATCTCTAGCTCTGTGGCTTTGGTCATTGACTTGTATTGACCCAATACAAGTCAATGGCTTTGGTATAAATTCATAACATTTTAAAATAATTATTATTTATACCAAAATAATGTGTTTTAATCACAAATCCAAATAAATGTGATATTTAATATCGAAAAAATTCATTATAATTATTATAATGAATTTTTATAATATTATAATAATTAGTATTATTATATTAATTAAATATTATTATTATAATAGCAGCATAATAGCAGCATAATATACTTTTAAAATTAATAGCAGCATAATATTAGCATAAATGCAGCATAATATCATGACAAATTAATAGCAGCATAATAGATATTTAATAACAGTATAATGGCAGAATAATAGCACAATGTAAACATTTGAGGCTCTAGCATATGATGGTATGCTGATATTATGCTGCTCTTACTGTTTGCTGGGATGTTATATATATAGGATCTAACCTATCTGTATTTATATGGTTATATCATCTCCCTATATATATCAATACCTAGGTATTATTGGAGTTCCTATAACTTTTAACCGAGGTTATATGAGGTAGTGTATATATGCAGTGTAATCAAGTAATGTACCCAAGCAAACAGTAATAGCATAATAATAGCAGCATAACAGCATATTTAATAGCTTCAAATGTTTACATTGTGCTATTATATAAACCTATGTAGGACACCTATATATATATATATATACACATGTATATATGTATATATATATATATGTATATATATATATATATATATATATACATATATACATGTGTATATATATATATATATATATATAGGTGTCCTACATAGGTTTCGTATCGCATGACAATATAACATAATGTGAAATAATTCAATATTTAATAAAAAACATTAATATATATATATATATACTTTATTACAGGACGTGACGACTAAACAACCTGCAGTATACAATACTGATAACGGATACGGAGTATGTGTAGAAAATATTATTGTGAATGAATTTAATTTATTTTCGGATATATTTACACAATATATATATTACCATTATTGCTTTAATCTAGAATTTGATACTAAATTATATAATACATTATCTTTTATAGATATATATATATTTTAAAAACCAATACTGTGAAGAATAATAAAAAAATTAGAGGTATATCAATAAAATTAATGAACTGATTATTTCTCGTGTTATTTATTCATTATAAAAAAATATATATGTATCTAACGGATTAAATATTAGCAGTTATACAATATAAACTTCTATTTAATTTACATAACTATTTAGAGTAATACTTCATATTATATAAGATCTCTATATATAAATAATTATAAAAATAAACTAACACAATACAATACAAGTATGCATAAGTTGATAACTATTATTATTTAATGTTGCAAGTCTTATTATTATATAATATTACTACATAATTATTAAACATAAATTATGTACATGTAATTTAATTCATCTTTATATTTAGAGTAGTAGGGGAAGGAAGGGTAATTTGGCCGATGCGGGTAATTTGGCCGACTCTAATATCTCAGAAACTATTAATGATACCAAAAAAAATTCTATAAACAATTTATAGTATTTCATAATATCTTTAAGAATAGTTAAAATTTATTTTAATAAATAATCAATAATTATTAGTATGTATTGATTTTTATTAAAATCCGGAATTTAAACAAAATAGGTGTTTGTTAATCTTTTTGTCATTTCATAAATACATGTTGGATTGTGATATTTTTTAAACCCAAATAAAATATAATATGTTCTTGATTCTATATGTAAATATCTACATAATATATCAATATGATACAAAGCTATTGCTGAAATAACAACGTACGTCAAATCGGGTAATTTGGCCGATAAAAGTCGGGTAATTTGGCCGATCATTAACCAATCAGATATCAGATAGTAAAATGATAGAATGTATATACAAATTGAGGGTGTATCATTGAATTGTATATAATTGTAATATATAATTTATAATATAGATGGCCATACCTCATATTTTAATATATATTTATATATTTGTATAAGGATTTATATATATATATATATATATATATAATATCATTAATATTAATAATTAATCATGTCTAACATATTAATTACATTTATTGTTTAATTTATTTATCAATTATCAAATATTATATAAATGTATTGATATTAGAAGTTCATGGAGTCACTTATACATTATATATATATATATATATATATATATATATATATAATATATAACATTCCTAATTATATAATGATGATTCTATATCCTATACTATATAATTATAATATTTTGAATTAGGCATATATAAACGAATGAAAACGTATACATTGAAACCTCTTTATAAGAACATGTGTATCATATTTGGAATTCAACTTTTCCACATTACAAAAACCTCTATAAGAAAATATTATTTAGGAAACACCTCTTTATGAGACAATTATTTTTAGTTTGTTTTGGAAATGTTACCTCTCTATATTACAAAATTTGATGTATTAGTTTATATCTAAATTTAGGTTTATATTATAATGTAGATGTAAAAATAGTTAATTGCAATTAGTGAATGTGTTTTATTATTCACAATGCAGTGAGCTCATAAATAGTAACAGGTATGAAGAACTAATTAATAAAAGGTAATATACTGATTGTAGTCAGTACAACAATTATCCAAACAAGTGTTAACAACTATTTTAAATTAAATTAAATTAAACCATATGTGATAGAAATATATTTATGATCTATTATTTTGATTACTACTTTTAAATAAATAAATTTACTAAATATATTAGAGAGGTTTCACTGAATATATAAATAAATGATTATTATATAAATACAATACAAATATCTACATTTATTTTATAATCTATATATTATTGTATATCCAACACAATATGATAATTTCGTTTTAATAAAAGTACTATTGTAACCTATATTAAATATTCTAATATCAATCTGATATATATTGAAGATTATTTTCTAATTAAAATATTGTTATTTTGTTGCTAATTATTGTTTATACATTATATATTTAATACACACATTATAATATCAATAATTGTGTATTTGTAAATATAACTATTCACATATGAGTGAGTAATTTGTGTATATTGTTAATCCTTAACAATTATAATATATATATATTTATTTATAAAAAGTATTATACTATATATTGAAGATTATTTTATAATTAAAATATTGTTATTTTGTTGCTAATTATTGTTTATACATTATATATTTAATACACACAATATAATATAAATAATTGTGTATTTATAAATATAACTATTCACATATGAGTGAGTAATGTTTGTATATTTTTAATCCTTTTTAATCCAACAATTATAATATATTTATTTATTTATAAAAAGTATTATACTCAATATCATTTATTCACATAAATCGCATTTCTCGAACGTATCTCAACTTATCGACATAAATGCATACATCGTGACACAATTGTCTACATTGAATAGATTGAGTAGATGAATCGACTGATTCATCGATATTCTCCGCACACATTATACAATTAACATTTATTTCACTGGTAATTTTCTTTTTCTTGTTATTCACCGTCTTTTTAACCACCTTCTTCGTCTTATCAGCATTAGCATTTTCTAAGTATTTTTTATACTGTGAATCAGTAATAATTGCTGCGAATCCACGTAGTTTACCTTATAAAGAATTAAAATACCAATTAAAATATCATTTAAAATATCACTTATAATATATATTTATAATTACATTAAATACATATTGTAAATTAAATATAAATAAAAAAAGTATATAAATAAATAAGATTTAGAACATATTTTATTAAATGTGTTAAGTATAAACATTTAACTTCTGTTATCACCCTATCACTTTACCACTGCATACTTGTATCGATATAATAGGTCTATCGGTTGTATAACGAATATTATTAGATAGATATATATAGTAATACCAAAGCCCAGTGCTTTTGTAATACTATATAGTATTATATTTTACGAATATCAAATGTAAGTTAAGTTAATTATTAATTGAACTCAAAAGAGATATCTACAATTTAATATCTTTATTGTTTATAATATATTACATCAATTAAAATGAATTTAATAATTATTGTATAATTATATTATTTAATAGATTCTATAGAATTATAATTCAATTATATAAAATTATATTCGATTATAAATTTAATTATTAATATAAACGATATTAATATTAAAAGAAATAATTATTGAAATGAATGAATTATTTAAATAAAATAAATTAAATTAATTAAAATATATCCAATAATACAAAAATAACTTTTTATAATATATTATATTATTTATATACAATATTGATTTCAATTAATTTCAGTTAATTAACATATATTATCATATACATATATATCAATAAATACATTAAATAATTACATACAAATGAGATAACATTATTAACCTATGCTCCCACATGCGAAGTATTGCTTACTGCATGGTACAGTCGACACTGGAAAGATGCAGTGGTCCTATATGTTATATAAGTAATATGATTATATCATGATTCAATTAAATCATAAACATTTTTTAGATATATATATTAAGACAAATAACTTTAATGTAACGAATGAAACATATTTAACATATTGTTAAAATGCATTTAATAAATTATTATATTATATTATTTATTAATTTGATGCTAATCAATTATATAAAATATATTTAATTATTAATCTAGACTTAATGGAAATAAAAATAAATTAAAAAAATAAGTATAATATATTAGTGAAATAAATGAATTATTTAAAAATAACTTTTTATATTTTATATTATTTATATACAATATTGATTTAAAGTAACATATACATCAATAAATACATTCAATAATGACATACAAATGAGATAACATTATTAACCAATATTTCCACATGCTGCGTTATCGGTACTGCATGGTACAGTCGACAGAGGAATTGGTGTAGTGGTCGTATCTGTTATATAAGTAATATGATTATATCATGATTCAATTTTATCATAAAATGTTTTAATCATATATCTAAACTTACAAAATATAATGTTAAATGATATAATGTATTGAATGAAACATATTTAACTTATTGTTAAAATGCATTTAATAAATTATTATATTATATTATTTATTAATATGATTCTAATCAATTATATAAAATATATTTAATTATTAATCTAGACTTAATGGATATAAAAATAAATTAAAAAAATAAGTATAATATATTAGTGAAATAACTGAATTATTTAAAATGTATACAATATTTGTATATATTTTATATTATTTATATACAATATTGATTTCAATTAATATATATATATATTGTATACATCAATATATATCAAAATATCAACACATTATATATATATATATATATATATATATATATATATATATCAATACATACATTTAATAATGACATACAAATGATATCATATTATTAACCTATGCTCCCACATGCGGAGTATTGCTTACTGCATGGTCCAGTCGACACTGAGATGGTTGTAGTGGTCGTAACTGTTATATAAGTAATATGATTATATCATGATTCAATTTTATCATACACATTTTTTAATTATATATATTAAGAAATATAACTTTAATGTAATGAATGTACTTTAATATACTGAAATTTATTAACCAATAATGTAATATATTATATTATTTATTAATATCAAAGATTTTCCGAAGGAAAGATATAACACTTACGCGAAATCGTGTGATTCGAATTTGTATACAAAATACCCTGGTGCCACCTATAGCGGGTTACTTTTAGGAACTATGCTTGTTTATAATGTAAATTCTTATTTAACTATACACTTTTAAAATGTTAAATAATATGCTCTAAATTAATATTTATATGATGAAAACTAAGTGTTCATTACTAATATATAACAAACAAATATGATATGTATGTTTTAAATGCTATAATTATATATTTAGTGAGTAAAAGCTAATTTATATTGCATGTAATTTAATAGAGCAATGAAAACATTGTTGTATGCAAACAGAGCCGAACCTAAATCTATTTCAGTGATTTCGATACTACTGCTAGCAGCGGTTGGGGCTATAACTAAATTACGTTGCATGCATAGGGAGTGTTATATCTTTGCAAAATCTTTGTTAATATGATTCTAATTTAATTATATAAAATACTATTTAATTATTAATCTAGACTTAATAGAAATAAAATTAATTAAAAAGAAGTATAATATATTATAATATAGTGAAATAAATGAATTATTTAAAAATAACTTTTTATATTTTATATTATTTATATACAATATTGATTTAAAGTAACATATACATCAATAAATACATTCAATAATGACAGATACAATTATTAACCAATGTTCCCACAAGCTGCATTATCGGTACTGCATGGTACATTCGACAGATGAATGGGTGTATTGTCTGGTATATGGGTGTAATCTGTTATATAAGTAATATGATGATATCATGATTCAATTTAATCATAAACAGTTTTTAATCATATATCTAAACTTAAAAAATATGAAATTAATGTACTGAATTAAACATATTTAACATAGTGTTAAAATGCATTCAATACATTATTATATTATATTATATTATGTATTAATGATTCTAAATTAATGATATAAAATAGTATTTAATTATTAATTATTAATCTAGTCTTAATAAAAATAAAAATAAATTAACAAATTAATAAAATGTATCCAATAATTTATGATATTATTTATGAAATTCATTATTATTCAAATATAATTGTATTTCAAGTATATAAATTAATCTTTAATTTAAAAGAATAATAATGAAATATTTAAAACGCATTATATAAGTTATTATATTATATTATTTATTATCAAGATTCAAATTCAATTATGTAAAATAATATGTAATTATTAATCTTAATTAAAATAAATATAATATCAATAGAATTAATGAATTATTTAAAATGTAAAATAATATGTAATTATTAAACTTAAAAGAAATATAATATCAATAGAATTAATGAATTATTTAAAATGTATCATATAATTTAAATATAACTTTTATATTTTATATTATTTATATACAATATTGATTTCGAAATCATGTTAATTGATCAATTAACATATACATCAATAAATACATTCAATAATTACATACAAATGATATACAATTATTAAAATATTCTCCTACATGCGGAGTACTGATTACTGTATGGTCCAGTCGAAATGGATGTAGTGGGCATATATGTTATATAACTTATATATATATATATTGTTATTGTTATTTTTATTTGGTGGAGTCCTTTCATCCCATCCAGGAACTTAGATGAAGTTTTCACTTATAACCATATATGGCTCTAATGTCCCTTCGAAGCCGCTCTCATGTTAAGGCATCAATGGTTTTAACGAGAGCCGATCATTTATGTATACACAATTATATAAGATCACTTCTAAATAATATTTTAAGACCCATTTTATAAAATTAATTAATGGTCCGGACGAGGGTCGAACCCGTGTCCTACTGCTTGTGTGTCTGACGCCTTAGCCATTGAGCCACACAGGCAGTTTTATATATATATATATATATATATATATATATAAAATATATAACACTTTGATACTACATATATGTATATATAATATAAATTTAATAATCAAAGTGTTAAATTATGTTTAACATGTATTATGCATTGTTATAAAATTACAACTGGTTTACAACTAGGCAAAAAAATTATAATAACAATCTTTAAAACCTAAAATTGTACTATAAATACATTACTATTTCGAACATTTAATATCACTTATTGATTATAATATACTTAATATTATATATATATATAGTATCAAAGTATTAAAGTAATTATATTATATAAAAAATACGTATTATAAAATTACAACTGGATTACAACTGGATTACAACTGGATTACAACTGGGTTTTAGTAACTCCCTACATATATAAACATACCATACACATTTTTATTCATTAACTTTATTACTTACAATATAAATTTTAAAAACTTGAAATTAACTTAATTGTAATTAAATGAAATTAAATATTTAAAATGCATTCAATAATTTAAAAATTATTTTTAATAATGATATATATATATATTAGTTAACTAATCATAATTATAATATTCATTGTTATTCACACAATATTAATTCAGGTTTACATATTATATGTTAATTATACATGTATATCTAAAAGTAAATATCTAAAGTTAATCTATATATATATAGAAATATATACATATTAAGTTAATAATTAACCATAAGTATTTCCTATTAAGATATCTCATACACTGTTATCTGTTATATTAAAAAAGTATATAATCTATTATAGATTCTATAGATTATATACTTTTTTATATATTACTATATATTATAGTTAGACACTAATATATAATAATAATTATACTTATATATAATGTATTATATTAATATAAAAATTATTTAATTAATTAAAATTAAACTTATTATAATTTATTAATTGAAATTATTATGGTTTGTTAATTATTTAATTTATAACCTGTAGATGGACTTCTTGTATATCATATTCTTAGACATATTTGACAGTATAATATGTTTAATAAAATATAATAAAGTGCGTAATATGTTTAATAATATAAGTTCAATAAATATGTAATATAATTTTCCAATAATATTAAAACTATAATCTATTGTGGCGGTGGTATTATGTGCGCGCCGAATTATTCATCATTTTATACAAGATATTTAATTTATGTATTTGAAAACATAGATTTCACCTATTGAGTAAACTTGAACTATCGGCCAAATTACCCGATTTTTCTGTTTTTTATCCATATTTATACAGCTTATTAAAATCTATTATATTCACAAAATATACAAAAATATAAATTATTAAAATATACATATCGTAAATTAATATAATATTAGTTATATAGTATATGATGGTTATTTAAAAATATGTATATTTTGATTTAGAGCACTTCTAGTAACACACATACAAACATCGGCCAAATTACCCTTCCTTCCTCTAGAGATGTATTTGTAGATAAATATTTTATAACCGCTATTATCTCAATGTAACCTAATTTCAATACTTTTCTCATCGACTTTATTCTACAAAGTAATTAGTTCAACGGTTTTCATGATATTGAAGTCTCAAATTCTTGCATTTTATTGAATAAATACGTTGACTCTAGTAATGTAATTTACGTTATATTTTAACATATATAATATCAGATATAAATTATGTAATTATAAGAAGTCCACAAGAGAGTGCACTAACAGAATCTGCTTGCGATCACCATTTTATATTCGATAATGCTTTTAATAAAAAATATTATATTCTTCTTTAATCTAGATGTAAATATATTCTTTATATAGTTTGGCTAAATAAATTATATTGATTTGGGATGAAGTCAAAGAATATTGCTACACTTTTCGAAGATTTAACGGCATTTTGCCCAACCAGATTTAAGGAATACACAGTGTAGATATGTGGATCCATATTGACCATAGTCCATTAATGGACTATGGTATATTATAATATATTTCATGTCGTTGAATCTTCCAGAGATATTGCTGGCATTTTCATAACTTTGAGCTCTATAACCTATTATAATTATATTTTTATTTAAAAAATGCTAATAGATCGGTACCTAATATTGACCGATGTGATAAATTATCAGTGATAATGAAACGTACAATCGTAAATAAATAAATACTTATATAATAATAGTACCTAATTTGATATAAATAACGATAATTGTTACCTACCTACATCATGTAGGCTACATGTGATATATCTGTAATTGAATACACTGATATATAATATAATATTTTGAATTTTGTATTTCTTCAATTATGTAGTTATCAGTGATAACTTATCACCTATTCTCCAATACGAATATCGCCATTGTGTGTATTTATTTGTAAATAGATAGATGAGGGTCAATCTAACATTCATTTGTAAGTAATAGGTGGATAATTGCAAAAATGCCTTTAGTATTATATTTATGTTATATATATATTTATAAATAATATCTGTTTCAATAAATATAATATCTTTCTGTAATAATAGTATGTTGAAAAAGATAATAATTTTATGTACATAATTCCCTTTCATCAATAGACATTATTAAAAATACTATAGGAATAACCTAAAGCAGAATAATCCTATTTAAATTAAAACTATTATATATATATATATATATATTATGTGTACTAATACAACTATAATAATATATACACTATGAGAATATACACATTTTATTAATACGATCATAATATAGAGAAAATTAATTATTTTGAAAATATCTATTTTTTTAATTACTATAACAATTATAAATCTATATAGAATATAGTTTTTCGTAATTTATAATCAATATAATCATTTACAAATATCAGAAATCATAGTTAAAATATATATTATTATATATATGAAGAGTAAATGGTAAAAATAGTAAAAACAGGACTACATCGCCCGCCCGCCCACCCCCATTCCCACCCGCCCTTAAAGGATTTTTGGGCCGAGCTGCATTTCGCCATTCATCGAATTGTGATTAATATTACGTTATTTATTTATATCCTATATCGTAATCGTAATTGTAGCGTATTTTATTAAAACTCAACTATATACATCATATTTAATTTTAATAAAAAAAAGTATACTTTTTGTTTTGTAAACTAATTATAGAATTATAAATTGTTAATATTCAACTATGGTTAATAATCCCTTAATACGTTTATCATGTATCACCTTCTAGTTTATCAAACAATTATTTATCAATCCGTTTCATACTATTGTATCTAACAATCAGAGATGTGTGAGAAGATCTATGTTATAACTATTAGCATGTGCTCCAAAATCTTCATGTAGCTGTTTCCACCATATCTTCGTGTCAATTTTTGTAAAATTCACTCTTCAAATCGGCCTAAATGACTCATATTTAATTAATTTATTATATTATTTTTATTTTTTGAATTAGAATTAATAATATATAAGAAAAATAGTTAAGAAATTTTTTTTTTCATAAAAATAGTAAAAAAAAAATTCTCAAATAATTCATGGGCCCCCCAAAATTTGGGGCCCCGGGCAATTGCCCGATTTGCCCCCCCCCTTAAGCCGGCCCTGTTGACATTATATCCCTTAGATTTTCGTGATTAGATATAGATTGTGCTATTAAATTTACCCTATGTGCACCACAATGGGTGTAATATGTGTAGTATCCTACGCCAGAGGCTGTTCTTTCATTATTCTTGCCTGAACTCCGGTATAAATACCTGCCATATTGGATGCTCCATCATAAGATTGTCCTCTGAGATTTGTAATATCTAATTGACATCTAATCATAACATCTTTTAACATATTTGATAACGATTCATCACTTGTATTATCAACATTATATAAACCTGTTAAAATATATCACATAAATATATATATATATATATATATATATTATATATAATATCCTATATATATATATATAAATTTGTAAAATATATTATAATAATACTTATATATTAGTTAATTTTAATAATTACCAATGAATTCTTCTTTAATATTAAGATTACTATCGACATATCTTATACATATAGCTTCCTGTTCCTTTCTACTCATATCTCATAGGCTTGAAAGCTTTATTATACTCCATATTAATTGTAAATCGTTTGTTATGAGTTACTACACCCTTAGATGTATGTGTATACATATTTTCTAATA
The DNA here is from genome assembly GCA_964019155.1 of Osedax fenrisi. NCBI lineage: Eukaryota > Metazoa > Annelida > Polychaeta > Sabellida > Siboglinidae > Osedax > Osedax fenrisi. Next base: position 5,935,467 of record OZ025244.1, on the reverse strand, counting down.
AAAATGTTATATATATGTATATAATAAATATTTAAATTTGTTATTAAAATTTTATTTAATTTGTTGTCAATAATATTGAGGGGGTTCAACCCCCCCATCCAAATTATTGGGGGGGTCCGAACCCCCCCGACCCCCCCTATTGCTGCGCCACTAGTACATATATAGGGAATATAGGGGACATATCATACATATAATTATACTATTATAGATTAATAATTTCGCCAACATAAAACTGATATAAAATCAATATATAGATTACTTCTAGCCATAATATAGATAACAATATAATATAAATTAGCATTATTTTTTTGTTATAATTACAGTAATAAAATGTTTATTATCCAGAAAATCCAATATTAATCCAGATTCAATCCGGATCTTAGATCCGGATCAAAGTCGAGTATTTAGGCTACTTTGAAATCCGGATTCAATCCGGATCATAATCTGGATTCAATCTGGATCATAATCCGGATTCAATCCGGATTTCAAAGTAGCCTAAATACTCGAATTTGATCCGGATCTAAGATCCGGATTGAATATGGATTAATATTGGATTGTGTTTCCTGGGTAGTAAAATAATTAATAGATATTTATATATTTAATAAATTTAACATATTTTAATATTGTATGTTAAGTACAAACCATTTTTATGAGAATCTGATAGGTTAGCCCAGGTTGATGTTTTCTGAATCGGTTTGAATTAGCTATAGGAAATTAAAATTATTATTATATAAATATTCAAACATTATTATAATATAATAATTATTTAATAACAATTATTAATTTAAAATATATTTATTTAGGTGTATAATTTAATTATTTCTATTTATGTTAAATTTATAAAATTTACCTATATTTCACATTATGTATAAATAAGTTATTTATAATTAATTTTTAAAGTATTTAAATATATACATTTAAATTAAATGTATATCAGATTACATATTTATATTTTAAATAAATATAAAATATTGTAATCTTAATATTGCATAAAGTAAAGTAAAGTTTAAGTAAGTAAAAACCATTTTTACAAGAAGAACATGAATTAGCCCACCTGCAAGATCTGCAGTGCAGGTTGATGATCTCTGAACAGATCTAACTATAGACAATTAAATAATGAGTAGTATATAACTATAGTTATATGTATATATGCACACACTATATAGACATAGAATAATAATTTAATTTTTATATATTGTATATTTTGAGAAATAATATTTTAAAATATGTTTTTTAATAAATAAATGCATTTATAATTAAATTGTTATTAGACTACATGTATATTATAATATATGATTTATTCTAGTAAATATATAATTTAATTATTTCTATTCATGTTAAATTTATCAAAGTAATTACATTATTTATCAATTAATTATTTATAAAAAAATACATATAAATCAATTATAATTAAATTTATTTTAATATCATAATATATGTATACTATACATTGTATATAATATATATGCATATTAAATGATTTTAATATTTTAAATTAAAAACCTTGTTTACAAGCAGGACATATATTAGCCAGGTTGATGTTCTCTGAATCGATTTGAGTTAACTATAGAACATTTTTATCATAGAATATTAATGTAATACAAATTATTAATTTCAAATATATAAATATATACAAATATATATTGTATATTTTGAGAAACTGTTTTGAATTTTAAACTGAATAAATGTTAAATATATTTGTTATAAAATATAATTATATATAATTTAATTTAATTATTTCTATTCATGTTAATTTATCAAATTAATACATGTCACATTCTTTATAAATAAGTTATTTATATAAAAAAAAGTATGTATAATTAAATCTATATTCAATGAATTTTAATATCAGAATACATATTTGTATACATAATGAAATTAATATATTATAATATTAATCAATATTTGATGTGTAATAAATAAAAACCATATCTACTCGAACGACTCAAATTATCCATCTGAAGAATGTTCTCTGAGCTGAGTTAACTATAGGAAATAAATTATTATTATTATATATATATTGTATATATATTATGCATAATATATTATCATAGAATAATATTTGTATACAAATATACAAATATATATATATATATATATATATATATATATATATATTAGTTTTTATGGTGTACCCTAATATTCTATTCTTGGACAATTACTTTTTTCTATATTTATTAATTATATGATATTATGTTCTCAAAAAAATAAATACATATTATTTGTTGATGATACTAATATAATTATTAAATATAAATTATCTAATAATCTAACAATTATAAATAATAATCAGCATGTGATGACATTTTTCTATGGTATAAAATTAATAAATTTATTAAATTAATTACATTATTTATCAATTAATTATTTATAAAAAAATACATATAAATCTACACGCGTACCTATATCAAAAACGTAATAGGTACAAAGTAATATAAAGTAATATAAAATCATTATAATATTTTATAAATTGCGTGTTGTATATTTTTCATCGAATTATGACGAATATCCGAAAAAGTTTATTTTAATGCCAAATTTAATGTTTGAGTACATAGGGCGACACCTATTAACACATTCGGAACTATCGCCCAAAACCCCTCACGTAACATATTTTACTGATATTTACTAGTATTATTAGAATTGTTAATACATAAATTTGATATAATGAAATACATATCCGAGATAGCTATCTAGTATATTAACATCTTTTTAATACGCAATCTACAATTTAAATACTAATATTTAATATACACGGAGTACTGACTATTATGGCGAGAGCTAAATTGTATCGCCCAAAACCCCCTCACGTCCCCTATATATATATATATATATATATATATATATTTATAGTTATCAATATATAACACAGTGCTTAATGTATAATATACGATATGTAAAAATTTAAATTAAATTGTAAAAAAGTGATCAGCTAAAATAAACAAAACAAAATACATGCTTTTTTATATATTTTTTATATATATGGTGATAAATGTTACAATTTAAAATGTTATCGTGATTTTTTAATACTACTTTTTATTATTTCAATTGTATAGCTGTATACCAGCTTATATAAATATTTTATAATATAATTATATATTTAATAAATAGTTAGTTATATTATAATTTATATGTACTAATTTATTATAATTTATATGATTTAAAATGTTATCGTGATTTTTTAATACTATTTTTTATGATTTCAATTTTATAGCTGTATACCAGCTTATATAATTATTTTATAATATATTTATATATTTAATAAATAGTTAGTTATATTATAATTTATAGGTAATAATTTATTATAATTTATATGATATAATAAACTTATAGTGATTAATGTTATAATTTAAAATGTTATCGTGATTTTTTAATACTACTTTTTATGATTTCAATTTTATAGCTGTATCAACGATTTTTCGAAGCAAAGATATAACACTCCCTATGCATGCAACGTATTTTAGTAATATCCCCAACCGCTGCTAGCAGTAGTATCGAAATCACTGAAATATATTTAGGTTCGGCTCTGTTTGCATACAACAATGTTTTCATTGCTCTATTAAATTACATGCAATATAAATTAACTTTTACTTACTAAATATATACTTATAGCATTTAAGACATAAATATCATATTTGTTTGTTATTTATTAGTAATGAACACTTAGTTTTCATCATATAAATATTAATTTAAAGCATATTATTTAAAATTTTAAAAGTGTATAGTTAAATACGAATTTACATTATAAACAACACATAGTTCCTAAAAGTAACCCGCTATAGGTGGCACCAGGGTATTTTGTATACAAATTCGAATTACACGATTTCGCGTAAGTGTTATATCTTTCCTTCGGAAAATCTTTGGCTGTATACCAGCTTATATAATTATTTTATAATATATTTATATATTTAATAAATAGTTAGTTATATTATAATTTATATGTACTGATTTATTATAATTTATATGATATAATAAACTTATGGTGATAAATGTTACAATTTAAAATGTTATCGTGATAGAACAAACAAGGACCATATTCGATATTCCCTGGGTAATCATAGACTAGGATATTTACTTAGCTGTTCCCATATATATTAATATGTGTTTGTTAAAAATGTACCGCTTCACTAAATCTAGATATAGTATAATTTGGTGCTGATTATTCAGATTTTAAAATAAATAAATGTATTACAATTTAAAATAGCATACGATATAAGAATAAGGTTATGATACATAATCTGCACAAGATATATTATATTTATTTAATATTACTAGTACAAAACCTTAGTTGTATATATTGGGAATAATATAATATATATTTATATATTATATTATCAGATATAAGATATAATATAGTTTATAAATATGTATTATCAGATATAACTTATGCACTATGTGAGGTATTAATTTATTAATACCGTAATTTATATTGGATAATTTATATTAGTTATATCATAATGATAAGCATTAATTTAACTAATTAATTATGATGAATAAAATGTATGTTTATATATAAATTACGTATTGTAAATTTAAAATCTTATATTTGCTAGATATCCAGTAAATGTTTAAAAATAATTTGAAGCTATGCCGATATCTGGCTATAAATATCAGATGGGCTTTTTTAATATCGACTTTAATCTAGGTGAATGGACCAATACAATGAGAGTCGTATTTCAAAAATAAACCTTGTTAAGAAGTGATGTTGTTATTTCATCCATCTCGTTGCATAGTGTGCATCCGACCTCTTTATAGCTTTGTTCGGGTCAAGGCATATTCATAGTATACTGTTCAATTTTCTGCTGGATACTAGGCAGGATACCAGTAAGTCGTGTATGTACCAGTGCTGTATTGGTTGGTATCATTTGAAAATCTTATAATTATTATAGGTTAGATAAAAATACAAATACATTTTTCATAAATAATAAAATCAAATATAAATACTTATATATAAATAAACTTACAACAAAATATGAAGAGATAACTGGCACCCAATTATTATTTAGTATCATTTAATATCAACTTGAGAGTATTATGTAATCTGCCCGTATTGAATATATCACCCTTTTGTTTTGATTACAATATATTAGGTAAAATTAAAAATGTTCATTTCGATATTTGACACACTATAGTAAGTATGATATAACTATACGGACAATATATAATTAAATTATAAGATATACATATTATATTTTATATAAAGTGTTATAAATAATAAGTATAATAATAAATATATTACAATTTAAAAATAACTATATTTAATAATTTATTATATATATATATATTAGTATAAAAACTGTATTATTATGAAATAAATTAAATTGAAGTCATACGAAATTACCTCGTAAGAAATTACTAGCTACCAAATATTATGCCTGACCTGGATATTATATTTTAAATAAAGTATAATAATAAATCATTTATATACTATTAAATTAATGTATTAATTATAATTAAAATAATATATAATCAAATTGTAATTTACAATCAATACTTGCGAATTATAATTATTAAATGACTATATTAATTATTAAATTAAGAAATATATTTATAATATAATATACAAATATTATAATAATAAATAATTTATATATTAAATTAATGTATTACAATTTTAAAATAACGTTATAAGTATAAGTATAATAATAAATAAATAATCATATGTGAGTCAAATATGATGTGACATATGATGCATCGAAGTAAATAAAAGTTTTATTTACATCGATGATATGATGTCGATAAATGAAAAATAAATATTAAATATTAATTTGTAGCTCTATATTACAATTAACAATTACAAATTAATACTTGCTAATTATAATTATTAAATGACTAAATATACAAAATAAACATTATAATAAATGTAATGAAATTATATCAAATATAATATATAGTGAAATATTATATTGTTATATAATATATAAAATATATTATCGTATAACTATAATGCTTTCTTTTCATTAGTAGTAATATATGTGCTAAAATAAGTAAATATTTTGTATAACAAATATATTATATTAACAATACATATATATATATATATATATATTATGTTTGTTATGATTTTAAAATTTTTAATATCGTATTAATATAAACCAATATTAAGATATTAATTGACAAGTTGTCGTCAACAACATTATTGCAATAATCAATATTTCATACTATTTTTACTGGCTAATAGGGTGTTCATACGATGCGTGTTTTACTTGTCGTACGAACAAATGCTGGACCGACATTTTTCTGTCCAGAATTTAAAATCACGAGTGTTCACACGACGTGGGTATAAATTGTCGTAGTTACCAATAACTGACAGCTGAAATAAAAAATAATGTAAATAAATAAAAATTTCAAATTAAAATAATATTTTAATTTATCTTTTATAATTACATTTATTATAAGTATGGATACTTATTTGGATACTTATTTAAATAATTTATTATGTTTAATAATTGGCAAAATTGCGTAGATTTAATTCGTTTAATTCGTTAAAAAATAACAAAACGAGAACTATATGGACGCATAATTATTTACAACAATTCTCGATCTTTAAAGCATTAATTAATTACTTTTTATTATATCTTTACTTGAATTATTTAATTTTGTATATTCTATATAATTCATGTTTATATTGTATTTTATATTGTAGTAATACGATTAATTATATAAAATTTATTCAGTATAACAATTTTATAAAATATTGTAATCATTACCAAAGATAGTAAGATATTTCGGTCCAGCATTTAATTCGGTTCAGCAAAAAATAGGATATTTTCCAATTTTGCTGTACGACGAGAAAAATAGGAATCCGAGTAAATGCTGGACCGAATCTATGATTTTGAAGAATTCGGTCCAGCATTTGTTCGTACGAAAAGCAAAACACGCATCATGTGAACACCATCTTATATTGCTTATTTTATGCTTATTTAAGTACTTACAATTACTTTTGTATACAACATTATATATCATTTTTAAAATAATGGATTATATATTAATTGTATTTTAATAAAATACATTTTTTTTAAACAAATAATTTCGAAGGCATGCCAATTAAGGACGATAATTATATATACAAAATATTACTATTCTATTGATGAATTAAGTTTAAGATTACATGAATGTTCATTATAATTATATGTATTATATTTACTTTTTATACCCTATAATAATATAGTATAATTTAATATACATTTACTATACTTTAAAGATAATAAAAATATAAAAAATTATAGGCAAGAATGTATTTGGTTATGACTTCAATCATTACCCTTCACTACTAGAACCGGCTGATGATGAATCATGGGATACATTAATTGGTATATTCTAAAGTTATTTATTTTAATTTATTTAGTGATTATTTCAAGTGCATGATATTTAGTAGATTGGAGCATTATATTACAACTACTACTGACTATCTGTTTCGTATTGATTAATTTCATGATTTCTGATATATTCTCTTTCTAAAGTTTGTCCATACCGCGAGCAATAAGTACAGTGCTATGCCTATTGCCGTACTTGTTGCTCGATACACATTATTTAGAGTATCCACACCGCGAGCATCATGTACCGCTTGTTGCTGGGTAAATATTATTTATGTTTTCAAATAGCAATTACATCACGTAATGAATGAATTATTAAAAAATTCAATTATATAATTTTTTTAATTATTTGATCTATAGTGTATCATGGATAATAATTATATAGAAGCTATAATACTTTACTTGTTACTTTAAGATTAACAATCATAAGATTGTCTTAATTAATGATATATCCATTATTAAATTCAAAGTAAATCATTTATACAGTGTTGACGTTTCTAAATATCCTATTGGTTGAAAATAATTACCATAATTCAATACCTTATTTACATTTCCATTAACTAGTACTGGACAATTGAACATTTTGAATCTGGGTGTAAAATTTGAATGAATATTATTTTGGTTATAATAATATTAACATTTCTATTACAAATAACCAGATATGAGAGTATATACATCAATCTAAGAAGCAATCGTGCAATGAACTGTTAGAATAAAAGTTTGAATAAGGAGATTGTAAGCTCAACATAACTAAAGTGACTTCATTATCCAAAGATGTATCGATACAAGATGACAAGGATGGTGGTGGATTTGTGTCTCAGTGTACCAATTGACATCTCATCGGTTATTATCACAAAGTTTATCTAGTTCTACCAGAGTATTCTTCAGAGTACATTTAGAAGAGGTCACTCTACTGGTCATTCTACCTACCTATTACAAAATCTTAATACAACTTATTACAACTGTGATTAAATCTATGTGTTGTCAACTTGCTTTTTTACATTTTTCACATGCCTCAATCACAATAATATACTCATTGTTATTCCTAATATTATAGTTATAAAAGAAGAAAAATTCAATACCAATGTATAACTGGTCATTACTTAAGAATAAAAACATAGCTACAGAATAAAGTGACATAGTCACAAAGAGATATAATCAACTTAATATTTCCAATGAAGATGAAATTAAAGACATATCTTTAACATATGGTAATTTTATTCTTGCAAATCAAGAAGCATGTAAATCTCTATTACCAAAGAAACGAAAACTTGATAAAAATCCATCTCGACATCCAGATATTGTAATACCTCGTGATAATGTAAATGAAGCTTATAAAAAGTATGTATTATCAAATACAGAAGAAAAGTATGAAATGTTTCAAGAAACCAAGAGAAAACTATAGGAAGCATATGATAAGATAGAAAGTGATGACCTCGAGAAAACAGTTTATGATATTGAAAATTCGAATAAATTAAGACAACATGCCAAATGTTGGCAACTAATCAATGATATAACTGGTCGTAAAACTACCAAAAAAGGAATAATTAAAGCCAGTAATAACGAAGATAGAATCAATAAATGGTTTACTCATTTTAAAAATTTACTCGGCAATAATAATTCTGAAGAAGAAATTGATGATTTTGAACCAGAAATTGTAATTAAACATACAGAAATATTTACCAACGCTTTTACAAAAGACGAATATCTAATGGTAAAGAATAATCTAGTAGATGGAAAAACAGTAGGACCTGATGGTGTTGCACCTGAAGCTTTTAAATACTGTAAATTTGACGATATCCTTCTAGAATATGCAAATAAAATTTTACTTGAAAAGCAAAAACCTATTCAATGGTCTACTTTTCAAATAATGCCAATACCAAAATCAGGTAATCTTAATAAAGTCGACAATTATAGAGGAATTGCTATATCTGTTATTGCTCTAAAAATAACTAATAAGATGATACTTAATAGAATTCAGCCAATTATAGATCCCCTTCTCCGGCATAACCAAAATGGTTTCCGTCCCAGAAGATCAACTACTACCCATATACTAGCACTGCGAAGATTAATAGAAGGTATCAAAGAAAAGAATCTAAAAGCAATCATTACTTTTGTTGACTTTAAGAAAGCTTTCGATACTATAAATAGAAATAATATGTTCAAAATACTCTTGGCTTACGGAATTCCCACTATTATCGTAGAAGCAATAGAAACATTATACAAAGGAACCAAAGCGAAAGTACTAACACCTGATGGAGAAACCAAATCGTTTAAATAACTACTGGAGTTCTACAAGGCGATACGTTGGCCCCCTTTCTATTTATAATAGTGCTTGACTATGCAATGCGAATGGCTGTGAAAGGAAAACAGTTAGATCTTGGTTTTGAACTAACTAGGAAACAGAGTCGTAGGGTACTAGCAAAAGTGATTACAGATCTAAGCTATGCAGATGATATTGCTTTAATATCACAAGATATTGAGCAGGCTCAAGAATTACTATCAAATGTAGAAACCCAAGCTTTAAAATTAGGTTTAAAAATAAACTAAAAAAAAACTGAAATAATGGCTTTTTCTCAAAGTGAACCAATACATATCCACTCATTACTAAATGAAGATATTAAAGTAGTAAATAACTTTAAATACATGGGTGCATGGATGAGTTGCTCATCAAAAGACTTTGAGATCCGAAAGGCACTAGCTTGGCAGGCATGTCACAAGTTGAAAAAACTCTGGAATTTCAAGTTAAAAAGAAAACTAAAGATTAGGACTTTTCAAGCCACTATTGAAAGTATCCTACTATATGGTAGTGAGACTTGGACGATCGACAAATCACTTGAACGGAGAATAAATGGATGCTATACAAAGTTATTAAGAATGATTCTGAATGTATCATGCATCATGTGTTATATGGTCAAGAGACCATATAACAAATGTTGAACTCTATAAAGAACTACCAAAAATTACCGATGTTATAACTACTCGTCGTCTGCGAATAGCAGTTCACTGCATCCGTCACGACGATGAAGTAGCTCATGATCTGATTTTATGGCAACCAACGTCTGGAAAAAGCAACAGAGGAAGAAAAGCTGTGACGTACATTGATAATTTAAAAAAGGATACTGGACTAGATGATGTGAATGAAATACGTAATGTTATGATGATTCGTGATGATTGGAAGAAAATTGTAAAGAAGGGTCGAACGGGAGTTCGACATAAGTAAGTAAGTAAGTATTAATGGTACTGCCCTAAAATGATTGGAATCATAGATCTTAATTAGGACATCTATAGTTATAATATATTAATTGTTATCCGAAAACATTACTCTAATATATGGTCCCACAGTGGCTCCTTTTATCATTTATCCCTTTTATTTTCTATATACATACTACCTATTTATGATATCTTACTAATTATCCACCGCCATGTGTATGCGGATGATATTCAACTATATACTTTCATTCCCACCTCTTGTACTGATAATTCTTAATGTATTATATGTGCCTCATCAATTATACGATGTCTTCTATCAAAAACCTCTAATATAGTTCTTCCGTTGTTTTATATCTTTATAACCATGATAAACATCGTATACTACACTCATCTATTATAAACATTGATAGCTTCTTAAACTATCAACTTTCCTTTTCTTTGCATACCTTGAATGTTTCTAAAACTGCTATCTACCATATTTTTATAATTCACTGTATTCAAAATATTATCAGTCAATTGCCGTTAAAAATCACTTGTACTTTATCGGTATGATTATTATACTTCTCTTTTGTATCACTTCCTGCTTCATCTTTTACCCCTTAGATAGAATTATCTGATATTTAGCAAGTCAATATTATTCCTACAACTTCACAACCACTAAAATACGAATTCCTTCCAAATACTCCCCAACTAGTTCCCTTATAAAAATACCCTACTCAGACTTTTCTCATCAACTCATATATCTTCATTCCTCCAAATCCTCCTATAATTCTAACTATTACTATACTTCCCTTCTTATTTCCTCAGTTCTATCTCTGTAATTTCTCTTATTTGTACTAATCCATCGTCCCTATAGAACAATCGTTATGGAAGTATCTCCCTATATCCATCCGGTCTCTCCATTACTATATTACCCATCATAATGCCTACATCTCCTTTATTTAATTTTCTTTTATTGTCAAATAATTTTGTTATTTATGACTTTTTATTTAGTTTTCATTTGTGAGCACTTTCAGCACTGGAGTGTATATACAATTGTTATGTGAATAATAAATTAATTCATGTTTTATATTATTTATATATTGTATTATTAAGATTAATTGTTTATTATATTCATTTTGATCATGTAATTATTGGGTACAGTTAAATCGCTATTAAAAGTTTACTAATATTACATAATATGTGTCAATATTTTATATTTGTGATATGTAAATAGTAAAACCTCAATAGCTATTCACATTTTAATTATTTCATTAACTATTCAATAATTAATTAGGTTACTAGTGAAGATAAATCATTCAATATGATATGATATATGTATATAAGAATATTTAAATTTTATCAATATGTAAATAATTATTATTTAATTACTAATACAGACCAAATATGTAACACGATTACGATTATAGGAAGTATTGTTTCTGGTATCTGTCTAAAGAAACATACAAGTGCAGTATTCATGATCAAATATCAGTATATATCAAAACTTATAATACGTTAGTAAAGACATAATATTTTTGTATAAAGAATTTAACTAATATTTTATTATCATATTTTAAATAAAATAAAATTGAAATATTATTAAATTATCTTAGGGTGCTTGTTTTTCGTAACGCACCAACATCAAATCTGTAGGCTTATACATTTAAATGCAGAAGGTACTATGGTACATTGATATATTACTAAAACGCATGGTCCCAATGTACCCTAGTACCATAGTACCATCGTCCCATCTGCATTTACATGTATAAGCCTACAGATTTGATGTTGGTGCGTTTTTTGTAACACACCAACGTACCATAGTACCAACATCCCATCTGAATTTACATGTATAAGAATACATGAATAAACCCTATCTATATCGATGGATCGATATGTTGGGATGGGACGTTGAAAAGTTAGTACTAACGTACCATCTGAGTTTACTTGTATAAGCATACAGATGGGACTGTGGTACTGAGGTACATTACAAAATATACACCCTGAATTATATAAATGTATTATTACTTATTAAAGTTATTAATAGATTAAATTCTATAAATTATTGGCCAACATTTACCATAATATATTTAATAATGTATATTATATTTATAACTACATTATAGAATCTGTAATGATATCACATCCTGGAGCAAAGAGGTATAAATCATTAAGAGTATAGAAAATTATATAAGAAATTAAAAATGGAAATATATTAAGGTTTGTATTATTTAATTAATATAACTAACATTGATTATACTAAATCTTATAATGTATTAGGAACCCAATATGCATACTGAACCTAAAGCACTATCAGATCTAATAGAATCTGATTCATGACAATAATTCATTGTATACGTAACTAGTAGTTGTGACGTATTTAATTATTATAATGTAAAAAGCATTTATGATTATTGTTATTTATTATTATTATTTATACATACATACTGTATATATATATATATATATATATATCATACCTTATTAAAATTATAAATTTAAATAATTCTTTATTATTATTTACTGTCAGTTTTAGTCTATTATTATAATTTATTTTATATTATATTAGATTAAAATAGTTGTATGAGGTAAACTATAAATTAACACAATGTATAACATGATAGCCATGAAATCTACATGAGTAAAAAAATACATATTTATGTTACATTTTTGTTGTTCAATTACATAATATATATTTAAATTAATTACATAAAATAAGTTTATATGTTAACTAATTTTATAAATAGTATCTATATTAAAATTAAAATTATAATAGAATTAATAAGAATAATAAATTAATAATAAGATAATAAATTAATTATAATTATTATTACATAACATTATATTATTTATACGAATTTAGTAATTAGAAAATGATAAGTGTAGGTATTACAAATATTAGTGTATTACAAATTAATTATCAATATTATATGTAAAATTAAGTAGAATTCTGGCCAATTAATTTAAAAAAGAATCACTATGTCAGAATTAAATCATTGCCAATTGATTTAAAATTGCATCAATTGGTTTAAGGTAAATCATGACCAATTGATTCAATAATGAATCAATAGTTCAGCGTTAGACCCTTGTTCTATTTATATCCAACCGTAAATAGTTAAACGCTTACCAATTGATTCAATATGGAGTCAAGTGGTCATGATTGAACGCTTGACTTTTAATCATTTGATTTACTGGGTATTCTATAAAATAAGAAAATATGAAATTATAACAATAACTATTCATAGATATATTACAATTCTACCAAGTCATACAAAATGTATCCACATTTGACTTGTGTCCCCATAGATAATGCTGAATTATTGATGTACGTGTATATAGAAGTAGGCAGCTTTCACTTTCACTGCTTTCACTTTCACTGTACACATCTACATATATTAGTGTTGGAAATATCAGATTTTCCACTCATTCGAAGGTTTCGAATTGTAAATAAATGCACTTCGAAGGTTTCAAATAGTATTATTTTTATTAAATTAAGTATTCGAACACTGTTAGAAAAAACATTTTTCTATACCACCGAAAAAGAGTTTTCCAAGTGTCCCTGTACTAGAACTCTTTTCGAGCATTAAGCAAATAGAAAACTCTTTTGCAAAAAAGTATTCTAATTTTTAATAAATATAAAAACTCTTACCAAAAGAGTATTCTAGCTTTTAATAAATATAAAAACTCTTTACCAAAAGAGTTTTCTAACTTTTAATAAATATAAAAACTCTTTACTAAAAGAGTTTTCTAGCTATTAATACATATAAAAACTATTTTCTAAAATATTATTCTAGCTATTAATAAGTTAAGTTGTTGATGTAGTTTTAAATATAAAATAAAATATTAAAATAAATATTAGTATCTTAGTGTAGTAAATAGTATCGTAACATGAAGGTATTAATTCGTATATTACAATATATTATATAATTTCATTTAAGTTAGATTAAAACTTAAATTCAATAATAATAACATTGTAATATCGAATAAAATATTTAATCAATATTTCAATTGATACATATTCAATATCGAGCAATTATTCAACATGAATTGTATTATCAATATAAGTATGATAAAAATGTTAGTTAATAATTTAGAAAAATCTATAGGATACTTAAATAATTTAAGTTTTTAAAAAAAAATATTTTATTTATTAAACAGTATATTAACTTAAATATACAATAAAAAAAATAATTAATAATTAATTTTGATAAACAACAATATAATAAATATAATAAAATAAATAAAAGGTACCCAGTAAACAGACCTATCAATAGTAAAACGGTTAACGCTTACCAGTTGAGTTCAATATGGAATCAACAGGGTACCAAGTGACTCCGATTAGCGTCAAATCAATACCAGTTGACGCCAATTTGCGCATTGTAAATAATATTTAAATAATATTTTTTTTTTATTGTAAATAAATTAAATTATTTATCACTACTTACATATTTGTATATTATGTAATAAAATGTGATATAAATAATTTAACAAGTTTATATATTTAATATGTTCAATAAAATCTAGTGTAATAATGTTGGCGTCAAATTCTAACCATCAGGTCAGCGTTGACAACTTACCATCAGGTAAGCGTTGTCAGCTTACCAATTGACGCCAATTTGACGCCATGTAAATAATATTTGGTTTTTATTGAAAATGAATTCAATTATTTAGCACTACATACTTATTTATATATTATGTAATATAACGTGATATTAAATTGTTAAAAAGTTTATATATTTAATATGTTCAAAAAAATCTAAGGTAATAATGTTGGCGTCAAATTCTAACCATCAGGTCAGCGTTGACAGCTCACCTAATTGACGCCAATTTGACGTAATATAGCGTCAACGTATAACTAATAATTATGTTAGTTTTGTATTAATACAAATAATGATAAATATCATTATGAATTAAATTATTAAATATATTAAATAGCAATTGTTATACTTTTTGTTATACATTTGATGATAATAGGCTTTATTGGCACTTATCATATGTGTTACCATCCCTCGTAAGTTGTTACCTGTTACCTAGTTGGTTTAGTAACTTCCATCAACTTATTTATGGAATTTGTTGGTGAACATAATACTACAAGATAATGAACAAGAAAAAAATACATAGATATAATAAATATAACTATAAAATGAAACTATTTATACAAATAAAATGATGCATGATCAAGTAAAAATATAAGAAAATAATAATATATATTTCGTACAATTAAAATATATAATTATACTTATATGTCTACCTATTGACCTATAGGTCTTATATATAGGTCATATATATATATATATATATAGGTCTACCTATATACATATAGTAATACCTAGTACACATATTTCTACCTAAGACCTATTTTCTACATGGATACACGTGGGTCTAACTAATACCTAAATATGTCTACCTAGGACATATATATATATATATATATCTACCTATGGACCTATAGGTCTAAGTATAACTAATATGTGTACCTATGAACCTATATATCTACCTAGGGGCCTATGGGTCTACCTAGGACCAATATTTCTTCCTATGGAATATATGTCTTCCATGGGATATATATGTCTACTTATATACCTATATGTATACACAGGGACCTATTGGTCTAACTAGGACCTATATGTCTATCTAGGAACCTATATATATATATATATATATATATATATATATATTTTGTTATACACTATATTTATATTCTAATATATTGATAATAATGAATGTTTGGAATGTGATAGAATATGGAGGAGCTAGTTGATATGAGAAAGTACGAGAACAGTTACGAGGACAGTAATAAGAGGGTTAGTTAGGTTCTTCCTTATGAAACGAATGTTGAAGATGTGATAGTCAGTTGATTTAGATATATTATATATGTGGGACTTACAGGATAAGTCAGAATCCCAAGTTACATCAATATTTAGGACACATGATGATGGAGTGATCGGGTCACCGCTAATGTCAATAGGAGGGAAAAATTATAGTTTAATGGGATATTGAGGATAACAGAGTTTATAAGAAGGATATTCGAACGAAGCCATGATCAACTAGATGTAGCACACTTGCACAATTGGGAATTATCTGGTAGTACATAAAATGAGTGGGATAAGAAGGAATATCGTTAAGTATCATCAGCGTATATGTGATGATGGAAATATGGAAATTGAGTGATACTTTCATGTATAGGGTTGATTTATATTAAAAAGATAAAGGGCCAATAATTACGGTGACCTTGAGGAATACCATACTGAAGGGGACGATCTTTGGCAGAGAAATTACAAAATATTACGGATGATGATCGATTTAAAATATAGAAAGAAAACCATGCGTAGATGGTTCCATGTGGACCAATCATTTATAATATTGAGATAAGAATGAAAGGGCTCAGGTAATCGAAAGCACATGAGAGGTATAATAGGACACGTTGACAGGAGTATATTTTATTTAGTATTTGTTGTTGCGCAGTTTTAGTGGAGTTCCCTCATTTAAATACACTCTGAAATATATCATATAACTTGCTGTCAGCCATAAATATATTTAATTGTAGGGCAACGATGCATTCCATGATTTTGCTGAGAAACCTAAGTTTAGAAATGGGGCGATAATTATATCGGGATCAAGTAAGGGTTCTTGAATAGTGTGGTAATGATAGCATGCTTGAAATAAGTTTAACACATACCACCGTTTAGGGAAAAATTAGTAATATCAAGAATATAGGGTGATTTAGTAGAATTGAATTGTTTAAAGGCTGCTATGTTAATTGGGTCAGACAAATAAGAATACTTACAGATAAGAAAAGATATGAAAATAGAAGGAATATATAATACAGAAAAGTAATATGGGACTTGTTTACAAATACAGATAAATGGAATATGTCTACTTAGTAATATGGATGAAATAGAGGAACATGTGTGTAGCATTTTATCAGTAAAGAGATTAGTAAATTAATAGCATAATTCATTTTGGTCAATATTAGGTATATGAGGTATATTAAGAGGCAGTTGAGGGGAGCTCCCCTCTCTAGAGAAGCTTACGAACAAGGGCGAATGAAGTACGAGGATTTTATGTGATATTATTAATTTTACTAATATAAAAAGAAGACTAGTCATTAGATATTTGAGAATTTTAGAACCTACTATATGTAGAAAATATCCTGATGTTATTAGAAAAGGATTTACTATGGAAGATACATTCGAGCTTTCGTAGGTTACGTTTGAAAGAAACTAGTTCAGAGGAAAGCCATGTACAGTTTGAATGCACATTCATATTTCTAGTTTTAGAGAGGCAAAGTATCAATCAAATAAGATAAAGTATTATTAAATGAATCAATGGAATAAGGCTGTGAAAGGGATAGTGATTCAAATTCCGAAGCAAAGTAATCATAATCAGTGATCTATACTTTCTGTAGGTAATGAATTTGTTTACAATAGTGGTGTGAGGAAGAACTAATCAATAAGTTATTAGAAAATGATGAGTAAGTAATATTTACAACAATTCGTGATACATTGATAAATACTATGAGATCAACAACAAATTAAACAAAATAAATTTTACAAATTAAATTGAGTGAATGACCGGTAAAATGAGTAGGGAAAGTTATACATATATTGCAGAAGAGAGAATCAGTAAGATTAGACACGGCACAACAAAAATATAGGATATATAAAACCTATATAAAAAATCATTATAATATATACATAATTTAGTTACACGGGTATATTAAAATCAAACCTACTAACATATAATACAAGACTGAGAGAAGCATGTGAAGTTGAAGATTAATACATACAATCAAAAATAAGTATAATGTATCAAATGGTAATGCCAATATGCGATCTGTCAGTTACCAAAGTATGAGAATATTATAAGATGGAAGATAAAAACTCTAATATAGATTGAAATATATAATAATCTAAGCCAGACATATCCAAAAGAACTAATATAAATTCAAACACAATGACACAATAAACATATAAATATATTTAATATGCACATTTTTATAATAAGCATTATATTTCATTTATTAATTACATTATTATTTATTTATAATTTAAAAAATAATTAAATTAATATTTTTAAAATAAATATATAATTAAACCTATACATATATAATTCGAAAACTATTTGATGAAAACTGTTGAGAATATAATTTATTTGTAATTATAATTATTTATCTAAATCCAATTTAGTATCTGATATCGTAGTTGTTTACTTATTTTATACTACCAATCCCATTGTCCTTGTTTTTATAAATAATAATATTTAATTCCGGATTTAACTTTTATTTCTAAAATATCTATTTAATTTAGTCTAATTCATTACTTATAGTCTATTATATAGTTTAATTTTAAGTTTATACTATTAATAAGATATTATAGTTTATTTTGGTGGCGTTCAAAATATCAACTATATCAGAATAAAGGTAAATTATTAATTATATCTAATTAAAATAATTTTAATTTTAAATATATTTTAAATTACTCGAAACCTGTTTTCCTTATATCATATATTCAATAATATAATATTATAATTATTATAATAATTATATGATATAATATAATATTAAATATATATTAAATATATGGCGTAACAAAATACGCAAACATGTGCAATTTCAAACAAATTATTTGAGTTTGATAAATTCTATGATATAATCATAGTGACTATGATAGTCTGCTAAGATAATATCGAATATAGCCCCGTTTTTTATTACGTTTGCCTAAATTAAATTTGAAATATTTAAGATGTATATTTGAAATTATAATAAGTTTTCATATAACAATTAATTTGTATATATTTTAAAATATTATTATAATAATTATAATACTTATAATAATAATTATTATTATTATAATAATTATAATTATTATAATAGTATATTCTATATTTTATTGTTTCATATTAATGTATCATGTATACTAATGTGTATAATAGCGAAACGAGTATTTAAAATGTCAAAAATTTAAAAGCCGGTGATTCGATATAGACTGTTTACGATATAGGTGTAAATATATTATAATTATATTATAATTGAATATAATTGATATATAATAATTGATGTATATTCTATGAATAACATATGAAAACAATTATTCATTAACTATGTATATATTTTTACAATAAATTGTTCAATATTTAATTTATTTTATATAAATACTACTTAAAAGTAGTAAAGTAATATTTGGATATATATTATTTATGGAATATATATATATATATATATATATATATATATATATAAATGCAAGTAGACATTAGATAATATAAAATAAGTAAAATAATTGTTCACATAGTTGGATAAAGCAATATTGAGGGACGTTGTACACATTTGTAAACAGCTTTCCACTTTATAGGGATTCACATGATCCATAAATTTCTTGCTTGGTAAAATACTCGTTTCATACGAAAAAATATAATATTTTCTACGTATGTATCATATTGTAAATATGTGTATTGTCATGTGAAACCTTTCGCACTAGTACACATTTGACTGATCATGTGAGCAACTCTATTAGATCTTAAACCAATTTATTTTCTTTAAATGTATATTTGAAAATTAATATAAATAATTAATAATATTTATCATGTTATAACATTTATATGCACTACTAGTATTATCGGTTAGATTGTTTATTCAAATATTCTATATAAATTATACTCAACTTCAGCCAGGTATACCGAAGAGAGTATGGAGACACAACATAAAAGAATGTACGTGAAAATGACTATCCAATTGCCATAAGAAGACCCAATCCAGAACTAAGTTGAGAACATTTTTGAATTACGTGATCCCCCCATTGTTGAAGAAACTAAGGGACCAAGGTTATATATATTATCATTATTTATTGTATTATATACAAGTATTACTTAATATACAAATAATATTAATAGTATTAGACTAATACTATTAGTATATTAACTACATATTATTAAGTAATAATTCAAGTATGATATAATAAATAATGAAAACATATATAATATATACATATTTAATAATAAATAAAGTATTTGGTTTGGGTTTTTTCTTAACAATTATATTTGGTATATTTAATATGATATTCGATATCTATAAATAATATGTATGTTATAAAAAAGACTTATCAGATATAAACAATATTTATCATATAAAATATGTACCATTGATATAAGAAAATGGATAATAAATTGACGTACACAATGCATGTAATAGATAGACATACAAATGTCACTATCGATAAATTAACAAATAGCAACAGTATTTTGATTGGATATTAGTCATATTATATATGTTAAATATTAAATAGGTATATCTATATCTATGGATATAGGTTATATAAGTCAAATAATATGATATCTTCAATTAAAACATTTAAATATACAAATTATGAGGAATGTTGATATTTAGTATTTTATATATATATATATATATATATATATAATTATATATAATTTTTATTTTTAATATAGATAGTACATTAAAATTGATCGTAAATATTAATATATATATGTATATAAATAATAAAGTTTAGTAGATGAATTTAGTAGATATCTAATAGTAAATTTAAACTACAGCGCCTCTCGCATATTCAAAATCTACATTCAATTCATAATCCCATTTGGTTACATCGAAAATACATAATGAAAGAACAATATTATACAAAGTAATACTAACAAATATACAAAATAAACATTTTAATAAATGTAATGAAATGATATTAAATAGAATATATAGTGAAATATTATATGGTTATATAATATATAAAATATATTATTGTATAACTATAATGCTTCCTTTTCATTGGTCGTAATATATGTGCTAAAATAAGTAAATATTTTGTATAACAAATATATTATATTAACAATACATATATTACGTTTGTTATGCTTTTAACATTTTTAATATTGTAATAATATAAACCAATATTACGATATTAATCAACAAGTTGTCGTCAACAACATTATTGCAATAATCAAATATTTAATACTATTTTTACTGGCTTATATTGCTTATTTTATACTTATTTAAGTACTATTACTTTTGTATACAACATTATATATCATTTTTTAAATAATGCATTATATTTTAATTGTGTTTTAATAAAATACATTTTTTTTTAAACAAATAATTTCAAAGGCATGCTAATTAAGCATGATAATTATATATACAAAATATTACTATTCTATTGATGAATTAATTATAAGATTACATGAATGTTCATTATAATTATGTGTATTATATTTACATTTTATATCCTATAATAATATAGTATAATTTAATATACATTTACTATACTTTAAAGATAATAAAAATATAAAAAATTATAGGCAAGAATGTATTTGGTTATGATTTCAATCATAGAATTCATAACCCTTCACTACTAGAACCGGCTGATGATGAATAATGGGACACATTAATTGGTATGTTCTAAAGTTATTTATTTTTATGTATTTAGTGATTATTTCAAATGCATGATATTTAGTAGATTGGAGCATTATACAACAACTACTGACTATCTATTTCGTATTGATTAATTTCATGATTTCTGATATATTCTATTCCTAAAGTTTGTCCATACCGTGAGCAATAAGTACAAGGCTATGCCTATAGTCGTACTTGTTGCTCGATACACATTATTTAGAGTATCCACACCGCGAGCATCATGTACCGCTTGTTGCTGGGTAAATATTATTTATGTTTTCAGATAGCGATTACATCACGTGATTAATGAATTATTAAAAATTCAATTATAGAATTATTTAAAATTATTTGATCTATAGTGTATCATGGATAATAATTATATAGAAGCTATAATACTTTACTTTTTACTATAAGATTAACAAGCATAAGATTGTCATAATTAATGATATATTCATTATTAAATTTAAAGTAAACCATTTATACAGTGTTGACGTTTCTAAATATCCTATTGGTTGAAAATAATTGCCATAATCCAATACCTTATTTACATTTCCAGTAACTAATACTGGACAATTGAACATTTTGAATCTGGATGTAAAATTTGAATGAATATCATTTTGGTTATAATAATATTAACATTTCTATTATAAATAACCAGATATGAGAGCATATACATCAATCTAAGAAGTAATCTTGCAATGAACTGTTAGAAGAAAAGTTTAAGAATAAGGAGATTGTAAGCTCAACATAACTAAAGTGACTTCATTATCCAAAGATGTATCGATACAATATGGCAAGGAAGGTGGTGGATTTGTGTCTCACCAATTGATATCTCATCGGTTATTATCACAAAGTTTATCTAGTTCTACCAGAGTATTCTTCAGAGTACATTTAGAAGATGTCACTCTAATGGTCATTCTACCTAACTATTACAAAATCTTAATAATACTTATTATACTGTGAGTACATCTATGTGTTGTCAACTTGAATTTTTACATTTTTCACATGCCTCCATCACAATAATATACTCATTTTTATTCATAATATTATAGATATTAATGGTACTGCCCTAAAATGATTGGAATCATAGATCTTAAATAGGACATCTATAGTTATAATATATTAATTGTTATCAAAAACATTATTCTAATATATCCTTTATATCCTTATAACCATGATAATCATAGTATACTACACTCATCTATTATAAACATTGAGAGCTTTTTAAACTATTACCTTTCCTTTTCTTTGCATACCTTGAAGGTTTCTAAAACTGCTATCTACCATCTTTTTATAATTCACTTTGTTCAAAATATTATCAGCCAATTGCCGTTAAAAATCACTTGTACGTTATCGTTATGATTATTATACTTCTTGATTTGTATCAATTTCTGATTCATCTTTTACTCATTAGATAGAATTATCTGATATTTAGCAAGTCAATATTCCTCATACGACTTCACGACCACTAAAATACCTATTCCTTCCAAATACTCCCCAACTAGTTCCCTTATAAAAATACCCTACTCAGACTTTTCTCATCAACTCATATATCTTCATTCCTCCAAATCCTCCTATAATTCTAACTATTACTACACTTCCCTTCTTATTTCCTCAGTTCAATCTCTGTAATTTCTCTTATTTGTACTAATACATCGTCCCTATAGAACAATCGTTATGGAAGTATCTACCTATATCCATCCGGTCTCTCCATTACTATATTACCCATCATAATGCCTACATCTCCTTTATTTAATTTTCTTTTATTGTCAAATAATTTTGTTATTTATGACTTTTTATTTAGTTTTCATTTGTGAGCACTTTCAGCACTGGAGTGCATAATAAATTAATTTATGTTTTATATTATTTATATATTGTATTAATTGTTTATTATATTCATTTTGATCATGTAATTATTGGGTACAGTTAAATCGCTATTAAAAATTTACTAATATTACATAATAGGTGTCAATATTTTATATTTGTGATATGTAAATAGTAAAACCTCAATAGCTATTCACATTTTAATTATTTCATTAACTATTCAATAATTAATTAGGTTACTAGTGAAGATAAATCATTCAATCTGTATTATATATGTATATAAGAATATTTAAATGTTATCAATATGTAAATAATTATTATTTAATTACTAATACAGACCAAATATGTAACACGATTACGATTATGGGAAGTATTGTTTCTGGTATCTGTCTAAAGAAATATACAAGTGCAGTATTCATGATCAAATATCAGTATATATCAAAACTTATAATACGTTAGTAAAGACATAATATTTTTGTATAAAGAATTTAACTAATATTTTATTATCATATTTTTAATAAAATAGAATTGAAATATTATTAACTTATCTTAGGGTGCATTTTGTGTAATGTACCACATTACCAAGTTAGTAAGCGTTTTTCGTAACGCACCAACATCAAATATGTAGTCTTATACATGTAAATGCAGATGGTACGACCATAGTACTATGGTACATTGGTATATTACTAAAAACGCATGGTCCCAATGTACCATAGTACCATCGTCCCATCTGCATTTACATGTATAAGCCTACAGATTTGATGCTGGTACGTTTTTTTGTAACACACCAACGTACCATAGTACCAACATCCCATCTGAATTTACATTTATAAGAATACATATTTACAACCCTCTCTATATCGATGGATGGTACATTTGTACTGTGGTACTATGATATGTTGGGATGGGACGTTGAAAAGTTAGTACTAACATACCATCTGAGTTTATATGTAGAAGCATACAGGTGGGACTGTGGTACTGAGGTACATTACAAAATATACACCCTTAGTTACATAAATGTTGATAGAATGTATTATTACTTATTAAAGTTATTAATAGATTTAATACTATAAATTATTGGCCAACATTTACCATAATATATTTAATAATGTATATTATATTTATAACTATATTATAGAATCTGTAATGATATCACATCCTGGAGCAAAGAGGTAGAAATCATTAAGAGTATAGACAATTATATAAGAAATTAAAAATGGAAATATATTAAGGTTTGTATTATTTAATTGATATAACTAACATTGATGATACTAAATATTATAATTTATTAGGAACCCAATATGCATACTGAACCTAAAGCACTATCAGATCTAATAGAATCTGATTCATGACAATAATTCATTGTACACGTAACTAGTAGTTGTGACGTATTTAATTATTATAATGTAAAAAGCATTTCTGATTATTGTTATTTATTATTATTATGTATACATACATACTGTATATATATCATACCTTAATAAAATTATAAATTTAAATAATTCTTTATTATTATTTACTGTCTATTTAAGTTTATTATTATAATTTATTTTATATTATATTAGATTATAATAGTTGTATGAGGTAAACTATAAATTAACCCAATGTATAACATGATAGCCATGAAATCTACATGAGTAAAAAAATACATATTTATGTTACACTTTTTTTGTTCAATTACATAATATATATTTAAAGTAAGTACATAAAATAAGTTTATATGTTAACTAATTTTACAAATAGTATCTATATTAAAATTAAAATTATAATAGAATTATAAGATAATAAATAAATAAATTATAATTATTATGACATAAAATGATTTATACTAATTTAGTAATTAGAAAATGATAAACAAATATTAGTGTATTACAAATTAATTATTAATATTTAAAATCAAATTATATGTAAAATTAAGTAGAATTCTGGCCAATTAATTTAAAAAAGAATCACTATGTCAGAATTAAATCATTGCCAATTGATTTAAAATTGCATCAATTGGTTTAAGGTAAATCATGGCCACTTGATTCAATAATGAATCAATAGTTCAGCGTTAGACCCTGGTTCTATTTATAGCCAACAGTAAATAGTTAAACGCTTACCACTTGATTCAATATGGAGTCGAGTGGTTATGATTGAACGCTTGACTTTTAATCACTTGATTTACTGGGTATATGTTATTTGTTCTATATTACATAATTGATATAACTTCAATTTAGGTAATATTTACATCAATTCTACAGAAAAGAGTATTCTACATTATAAAAAAAGAGTATTCTACATTATAAAAAAAAGAGTTTTCTAAATTTTAAACGCTGGAAAACTCTTTTGGTAGTTTTTATATCTGTTATGATATGGAATACTCTTTTGTAGAGTATTTGGCCGTATTAGTAGATAGAAAACTATTTTAAATAAAGAGTTTTCTAGATTATAAAAAAAGAGTTTTCTATATTTTAATAAACGCTGGAAAACTCTTTTTTCTAACAGTGAAGGTTTCGAATAGTAAATAAATACACTTCGAAGGTTTCAAATAGTATTATTTGTATTAAATTAAGTATTCGAAGTTTTCAAATAGTTAATTTATTCATTTCTAAGGTGTAAAATAGTAAATATATTTAATAATTAAAAAGAATAATAATTATTTATTTTGAAAAATATATATAATAATAGTATGTAATATAATTAAAAAGGGTTATGAATTTTTATGAATAAATAGGTCTAATTTCTTTGGACATAATTGTGAACGTTTTTTTTGTTAACATATTTGGAGCCATAGAAAATATTCTCAACAAAGTTAACAAAGTTAAAACGGAAGTAAATAGACTATAGTATATAGCTATAGGGTAAATAGTATTAAATTATTTATTTATTGTATAATAAAATATTAAATATTAAATTTTGACATTTTTGAATAATTAGAAATATGTATTCGAAATTTTCGAATATCTGTCAAATTCGAAAATATACTATTTGAAAGAATCGAATATTCGAATATTCGATTCGATATTTGAAACCGTTTACAACATTAATATATATACATATTTTATATAATAATGTTAGTTTGAAATTTATATTTATTTTAAATAAAATTATCATATGATAATTTTATAATTATATAATTATAATTATTATAATTAATTATATATAATATATTAAATATAGCGTATAATAGACACATTTCAATATATGAATATACATTTTAATTTTGTAAAAGCATGCATATATTTTTTAATCCGTGCGTATTTGATGTAGATTTATAATGACTATGTATTAAAGTATAAATAATACACGAAATATAGTGTACATTGTAAAGTGTACATATGTTTCAGTGTGTACAATTACTATAATCACATATAATAATGCATAGCCATACAATGAACACATTGTATATAATTGATAATAAGTGATTTAGTGTGGTCGAAATAACTCGTTATGGAAATAATGGTTTGATTGTGTAGACGCCATGAAATATAATATATTTATAATATAATTATATATATATATATATATATATATATATATATATATATATATATATATATATATATATATATGAATCATAATATATTTATATTATATTTATAATTATATTACATTACAAATAAAATAAATTATATAATATTAATATTATAATTATATATAAATTATGATACAGTTATGTTATATGTATAATTGTATTACATTATAATTAATATAAATGATAATATATTAATAATATAATTATATATAAATTATGATATAGTTATGTTATATGTATAATAGTATTAAATTATAATTAACATAAATTAATCCGATTGCGATTCAATGCTTTACAATTCAGCAGAATGATTACGTAATGATCCTTTTATTCGGTGCAATGAAACCCTAGATTACAACACTCTTATAGTCGATATAGATCACCTATTATACATTAACGCCCGCACGAATTGTACGGGCGCTGGTTTCAAATCGAATATAATACCTGTAATACCTTAACCTAATTATTGCGTTAGCACCATTACTGTAGAAGTAGTAGGAGCAATATCAGCGATATCAGTAGTAGTGGTAGTAGTAGTAGTAGTGGATTAGTGAACTAGAGACCAGCCTGGCTCGAAGTATCGCTAAATACCGTGCGAATTGGATTTACACCGCTAATCCGGTTCGTCAGGCACGCCAATCAATCGTGCCGCTCGACTCACGTGATACGCCCCCCAAGCCCTGATTGACCAGATGGGCGGACTTACATTCGTGCGTGCGTTTAATCGCTACATCGATTGCTGAAAGCTAATTAGAAAGTGTACACGTAGTTAGGTGATATCATCGCGATCTCGTTAATTAACCGGGCACTAATCATCGACGTTGTTGTTGTTGTTTTGTAATCACCACCAGTGGATGCGGCCTATTCATGGATTTAAGAACGATATCTAGGCACGAGTCTCCACCGCCCCAAGCCGATGACAATGTTCTAGGTATTTATAATCATATAATACATATTTATATTAATACAAATATATTTCAATTTAAAATATAATTTGTAGATACTTTACAAATTGAAATATGTATATTTTGTATTTTTATATTTTAATATGTATTACTATATGTATTATATATATATATATATATATATATATATATATATATATATATATATATATATATATATATATATATATATATATATAATTACATATTTGCGTAATTTTTGTTTATCATTAAATATAGAACATATCTCAGAAAACAGTAAAGTTATAGCGAATGTTTTATGCTAAATGTTTTTCTATTATTCATTATTTTGAAAAAATAATTAAATATATTCAAATAGTATATTCTAATTAATTAATATATATATTTGTAGTGTATATATATAATAATATGGTATGTATATAATGTATGTATACAATGTATACTATACATACAACAATATAGTATATAGGATATACAAAAATATAAATGAATATCAAGACATTTCTAATTTTATATTTATAAATAATACAAACCTATTTTTCCAGTTATAACTGTATTGTATACAATACTAAATAGTCGGTTACATAAGGATGTCGCCTACATTATTGATTATTAGTAATCGACACCACGTGACCACATTATTTATATGTATTACAATGCATTGTTTCTCTGTCATAATACACATTTATCGGTAACATGTTACTAACCGCTGTGTATAATTATGTATAATTATTATATAATTATATTTATGTAAAAAATATATGTATATATATACATCAATATTTCGTAGACTATGTATATATATATAAATATATATATATATATATATATATATATATATATTAAAATTTTTAATTTTATATTCTATGAAATATTTATATAATTTAAAATATAAATTTTAAATAATTATATTAAAAAATATAAAATAATTAATCATGTATATTATATTTACATGAATTAAATAATGTAGTATACATATTGTTATACTATTAATATATACCATTAATAAAATATATAATAATATTTATATTTAAATTTGAATCATTAATAAGTGAAATTAAATTAAATTAGTTGCACATTAATAAATTACTATGTTAAAGTTGTCTATATATATTGACACATATTTATAAATACTTACTTAATTATATAATACGGCTTACAAATAGATATTTATAAAATACATTTTAATTTCGTTAATATTTTAACACTATTATTAAATTGTCATTCAAGTGTAAAACTAATTAATATATTATATATGTATATTTTATAATTTTTATATTTATAATTTAAAATTTTTTTTAAAATCGTTGTAAAACCTAATATTATAATAGTAATGTAACTATAGTTAGACGTATACAGCTACACAGTGTAGACTACATTATAGTATGATATATCATATTATAGTTATTGTATCATATTCATATACATTTTGAATTGTGTAATTTTAT
Source organism: Osedax fenrisi (assembly GCA_964019155.1). NCBI lineage: Eukaryota > Metazoa > Annelida > Polychaeta > Sabellida > Siboglinidae > Osedax > Osedax fenrisi. Next base: position 5,905,849 of record OZ025244.1, on the reverse strand, counting down.
ATAGTTTAATAACTCTGTTTATTTAGTTGAAGACTAAAGTGTAAATACAATATAATCAGTATACAATGATTATATATATATATATAATTGTGTATTATAATTATGTATATATTGTTATTGTTTTATAAGATTGTGTATAACTAATAATACGTTGATTATTATCAATACATACACGTCAATCGTGCATTTATATTGGAAAATACAATACAATTTATTAATTTATTAATAATCTATGTAATGTTAACAAATATATATGAATACAATCAACTCTCGATAACTCATAATTCGAATGTAAATTAATTATCATGAAATATTTAGTTTCTAAGATAGCGATGTATTTACATAAGTACACAATTAAACTAGCATTTTTTAAAAGTCAGAATGATCGGGTTTTCTTAGATATAGATAATTATCTGGGATTTTGGCAACCCCGAAGCTTCCTTCACTTATATATTCCCTTTGATTATCCTTCTATATACATACATGTTTGAATGTATAATATTTAATTTCATTATTATTTACTCTGGCAAACACCTCGAAAGTCAATTTGACTATTTTGTTAAGCCATTTATTGTTAAAAATTTTTTTTTTTTTATGCAATAAAAAATTATCCTTATCCTTATCCTTATCTGTATATATATATATATATATATATATATATATATATATATATATAAATATTTATATATAAATATGGAATATAAAAGTATAGTATTATTACGTTATTATTTGCTCAACATTAATATTTATCTATAGAGAACATTTAAAGTTAATTTATACATTACGTATGATTCACTACCGACTATAAATACGTATATACACATCGACTTACAAGTGTGCGCACACACACGCGCACCTATCTACTACAATAAGAACAATGGCCACACACGAACATACACACACACACACGCACACGCACACGCACATATGATACTAATCGGATTAGTTGCCAGTGAGGAGGAGCAGCAGCAGCAGCAGCGGGAGTAGTGTGAGGATAGGTCACGGTTCACTGAATACCAATGTAGAAACGTAGGCGCGCTCGTGTGTGCACGTACGATAGGTACTAAGCGTACTACATATCGATTGTTTAATGTACTGATTTGTCTGTATCACTTAACACGTGTACATCTCTGTTAGTAATCGCAAGGACATGCCGCAGTCTGTTTACGAATATTACTGGATACTTTCAAGTCACGGTCGAGTGATTTTGAATTTTCAAATTAATAGATCTATATTTCTGATATTTGTTAATAAATTATTTAAAAACTAAATATACCATTGACAAATATATATCAGTGGCACTAATTCAGTGCACACATTATAGAAAACAACTCGTAGAATTTCTATTCCAGAGAGTTTATTATGTATCGTTGTATAGTTACTTACTATCCTATAACTATAGTTATACCATACATAATTAAGCATATTAGCTATACTATATTTATGTGGGTAGATGTAACACAGCCATATATAATACTGTATGATTTATGAAATGACGTCATCACACATATTTAATTCGCTCTAGAATGTATTATTCAGAATCAATTATAATTAATTATATTAATTATATTAATTATATAAATTATATTAAGTATATTAAATATATTAATTATATTAATTATATTAATTATATTAATTATATTAATTATATCCATTATATCCATTATATCCATTATATTCATTATAATGAATATATATTAATTGTATTAATTAATTATAAATAATGTACTATTCGTATACTCCATAAGTACATTGTACACAAACACTCCATATATGGTATATACTTTTATACTTTATAGGTACATGTGTTTATGGGTGTTAACATCAATTGATATATCATTGAAAGCATGAAAACCGCCGTAACATTGTGTGTGCAATATATACAGTTACTGGTTATAGTAAATGTACATGATCGTGTTTCGGAATACATATAGTAATCGCTATTAACTAGTAATTGTAAAACTATATACACAATTAGGTCAATAACTAACTCCCATAAAAGTCCGACTTATCCAATCTAACTTATCCGACTTATCCGATTAATTTAACATGTAACTAGATACAAATCCAACCAAACAAACTAAATGTGTCCGACTTATCCGTTGTCCGACTTACCGACAGTTGACCGTATATATATATATATATATATATATATATATATATATATATATACATATATGTGAGTGATATATAGTTCATATATTACACGATACAATTAGGGATTATTTTTCAAATATTAATAATAAAATAATAATTAATTAATAATAATAAATATTATTTAGCGCTTTTATAATATATAACACGTAATACACATTTAGATGTATGTATAAAACACATGTATTACTTATTATAAACATTAATATAAGTTATAAATCTGGTTTTAATATCGCATATCGAATAGTATATGTATTTATAAATATGTAATATTATCAAAGATTTTTCTAAGGAAAGATATAACATACGTGATATCATGTAATTCGATTTTGTATACAAAAACCAACAGAGCCACCTATATAGGGTCGAAATTTGGAACTATGTGTTGTTTATAATGTAAATTCATATCAAACTATACACTTTTAAAATGTAAAATAATTTGCTTTATATTGTATTTATATGATGAAGACTGGTGTTCATTACTAATATATAACAAACAAATATGATATATTGTTTACAATTATATACATATATATATGTTATATATGTGGCTAGTAAAAGCTAATTTATATTTCATGTAATTTATTAGAGCATTGGAAATATGTGTGTATAGAAACCGCGCCAAAACAAACTAATAATTTGTGTAGAAAGGGAGTGTTATATAGTTGCTTCGCAAAATCTTTGATATTATGTCACATATTTAAATTCACATTCGTAAGTTTAGTTGAACAATTGTTCAATGTAAACTATTTTTAGAATAAAACGATAACTTAAAGCTTCTATAAAAATACTTATAATGCAGTCGTCTCCTAATAATTCAGAATCCCGATAACTCAGAAACATCTATAACTTAGATTTTATACAAATATGTAGTTGATGTGATCCTATTTAAATACATTTAATAATGAATGAATTTTATAAATATATATAATTTCATAATATATTCATAATTAGTCATATACGATACTATTGTATGTATACTATTATAGTATTACTATAGTATGTATATATTATAACTACCACATTATTTATTGCATCCACAGACACGTACTTTATCAGAATTACATATCTTAATTTATATTCACAACGGATGCTGATAGAACGTGCTTTTGATACAATCTAGCCGTCAATCAAATGTAATTAATAAATATTGAACGCGGTATTGCCTGCCAATCAACTTTACGATTAATATCTATATATATATATATATATATATATATATATATATATATATCGGAGTATTATCATTATAACACAACATATGATACATGTGTACACGTGTAAATGTACAAGTACACGAATACCTAAACTCATACTCTACACGTGTATGATAACTACGCATTTAGTTACTTAGTCACGTAACTATAATACCGTAGGGGGGTGGGGTGGGGGCACATGATACTTATGAAAACAACTTCCTTATTATACACGATCAGTATTCTGAGTTAGGAGTTGGCGCATGCGCGGTGAGAAGTACGAAATGTCATGCATCCAGTTTCTAGTCGAACGACCTCTATTTCTACTGCCTTCAACTATATCTTGCAATATCATATTATATATCGATTCATGTCTATAGAAATATATATATAGATTGTAATAGCATCGTCATTAATATGTATTATGGTGTTATAGATATGTGTATTATACTTACATCGGTGGTTACTTTTAAATTGTATAAATATATAACAATATTGTGAAGATGTGTTGTTATTTGTTTTAATTAACTATTATTTAACATCAGAATACTAAAGTGTATTATTATATATGCAAATAATTAACATTAACATTGCTTTATTATGTAATCAATAGTGTGTATTATAATAAATTAAATGTACGTATGCAATTCAATACATAATGATATATATATATATATATATATATATATATATATATATATATATATATATATATAAGTATACAATCTTATAGTATCGATACTAGATTTACCTATGCACCTCTCGTACAGTTATAGTGTTCTTCAATGTCCTTCAACATATGCTTAAGCATGGTAACATATGCATTATACGTGTGTTTATTGGACACACAGTTCTCAATTATATTACGTAATGTCGCTGCATAAGTTATGTAATGATTAATTAGAATATAAGTATATATATATATACTTGTATATATATACAGTATATATATATACAGTATAATTTATGTTTGTAATGTTTTAATACAAAATTGTAATATTTTAATATACTCAATGAATATACGCTATTTTAATAACATATATTCGTATATATATGTATATATATATATATATATATACGTGTAAGTTTATATATGTATAGTTATTATATGGATTAATATATGTAATAGAATTCAGAACGAGTCACCGAGTATTAATGTATATACTTGTCATGTATTAATATATCATATGTCGTATGTATTAAGACGTATACCACTTATATAGATTATCGCTATATAATATATATTATGTAATGTAATATGTTGATGATGATGCTTAGGTATTGATTTGCATGTATAATAAGTATGTCCTTCCCATGCATGTATACTATAGTCTATATACTAAATACACTCAGTATAACCTATTTGATCATATAACGTCATTAAATTATTGTAATAACAATATATATATATATATATATATGATCTTATATAATTGTGTATAAATACATGATCGACTCTCGTTAAAACCATGGATGCATTAATATGAGATCGGCTTCGAAGGTATATTAACGCTATATTGTTACACGTTAAAACTCCATCTAAGTTCATTGATGAAATGACTCCACCAAAATAAAATAACAATAACATTAATATCAACAATATATATATAAATTACATATTGATGTATCAGTAAATATAAATAGTCATAGTTCACTATAGATATAAGATATATTCACATATAATGAGATAGAGAGCTGGATATATGTATAGAGCTATATATTGGAAGTTATGATACATCAATATTATATATATATATATATATATATATATATATAATTGAATTTATTATATTTTGTACTTCAATACAACGACAATTAATTAATAACATATATTTAAATTTATATATTTTGTATATGAATCTAAGCACCATGGTTTATAATACTTATATATATATATATATATATATATATATATATATATATACATATATATATACACACACACACATACCCACATATATATATATATATATGTGTGTGTGTGTGTAGGCATGTAGTACTTTAATATCACACCGAACATGCACTAGTTGTACGACTGTAGACCTCTCGCCGCGTAATTACTTCATAACAATAGGTACGAATGTGTGTGTACGGCATGACTACGCCGTACTATGCGTAGTGCTATGCGTAAGGTTAGGTGTGGTGTGGTGGTGGTGGTGGTGGTGGTGGTGGTAGTGGTGGTGGTAGTGGTGGCGGTAGCGGTAGCGGTGGTGGTAGCTACGGTGCGGGCGCTAAGTAATCCAATCCAAGCGCAAGGCCGACGAGAGAGACTAGAGGAGAGAGAGAGAGAGAGTGTGTACACTAAAGGAACCCGCACAACGGACCCGACCAAGGTAGCTTATTAGTATTAATTACAACGAGTTACGCAATCACTTTCTGAGCCGCGCACGATAATCCCCGCACACGCACACACACACACGCACCCACACACCCGGCTATTGTAGTGGGGGGCTTTGTTTACGTGACGTAACGGGGCTATTGTTAACGACGACGGCGGTTACGTCATCGGAAAGCGAACGTTTAATTGAACGGATTAGGTAATTGAAATTCGCTTGTTCCCGTAGTAGTAATAATGTAATAATGTAATAATAATGTAATAATGTAATGTACTGGTTGTAGTGGTGGTTGTGGTGGTGGTGGTAGCTGTTGGTTTATATACACAAAGTTCAAATTTAGAATACGATATTAATGTTTACTAATAAATCAATATTTATATCATATAAGTAAAAGTTATGTATATGTATATATATATATAATATATATATATATATAATATATATATGTATATATATATATATATATATATATATATATATATATATTATCAACAAGAAATAAAACCAGAAAAAACATTATTTTCTAATACATTATTATTATTATTATATATGAATATTAATATTAATATTTATATTAATATTAATGAAGTCCTCATAAATAACACACTAACTAGTTACCATTACGTAGGAACAATGGCGTGCGGTCAGTTAGGCTTATCACCAGCCTATTACCGACGCCAATTCGCTGCTCTCTACGAACGTCTACGAACTGACGGTATGCCGATACTACACGACTACCCTCCTCTCCCTCCTCCACCCCAGCCTCTTGCACCCCAGCACCCCCACCCTCCTCTTCATCGCGGTCATCATCACATGACTATATCCGGTGCTACGGCTGGCTTCGCTTCCTCGGACCACGGTAATAGAACATTGGAACGCGCGCACAGCTGTGTGTGTATACATGCGTACTCGTATATGTGTATGTGTATGTGTACGTATGTGTGTATGTGTATGTGTATGTATGTGTACGTGTGAATGTAATAATGTAATAATGGGACGATTCATAAGTTTCGAATTGATTGATTGATAATTAATAATTTCGATATTTTATAATTTCCCCTTAACAGGACAGCATATTTATGCGGCCCTTAAATGTTAAGGGGAAGCAAATACATAATCGAAAATATAATCGAAAGTATAAAGTATAAATATTTGTACTAATTAATCTATGTATATATATATATATATATAATAATAATAATAATAACATCATAATTTAAGCATGACTAAGGTAATCGAAGTAGCGCAATGCTTATCTAGTCATTTGCCTGAAACATATTCCGTATTAACAATTATGAAGAGAAATATATATATATATATATATATATATATATATATATATATATATATATATATATGTGTATGCGTGTGTTTGTTTATGTTTGTGTTTGAATTAGGATATCACTGTTATGCATATGACAAATGTTTGGTACAGAATGATTCCTATAGGATATGATATATGATATATGATAAGGCGAATCATTAATTAGTTTCGCATAATAAGCTTGCTTTATTCCTTAACATTTTCAATTTCAATTATCATTTATTTCAATTACAATCAGTTTTATTATTATATTTTTATTTCTACTTAAATGTATTACTTTACAAATTGATTACTAAATATATAGTAATTTATAACTATAGTTAATTTATATAAATAATAATCTTAGTTAATTAGGTATTTATTATTTCTATATGCTATATTCGTCAAGTATTCACTAATGTAGTAAAATCTGTTCTCAAACATAATCAGATTATCAATATCATTATTATTGATTGATATTATAATATTATTATTATTATACACAAGTATCAACCTAATAACCATACTACTATTTTGTATGATGATTTTTCGAGCAGGTCAAAGAATTGCGTCCACCGGAAGTATGGACAATTCGGACGACGACCTCGTAAGGTCGTCGGATGATATCTCACCGGAAGTGAAAGAGCGTATGTCGCCTAATCCCGAATCGTCGAACGTTATTACTATTATTATTGAACTATATCGCCATATCACTTAGTTCACTAGTACAGCGGTATACATGTATATATCTCTCATTAACCTGCATTTTAATTGTCGAATAAATTTGTATGAGATACACAATTATTCGTACTTGTATTTGCATAGGTTCACAACTAAATTAGCATATGCAATAGTCTGAGTTAGTGCGGTTTCTTATATATATAGAGTATGAGATATCGAGAGGTGTCTGTATATATATACGTATACGATACGATTAAGGAG